>CM046471.1:16240302-16510302 GCA_025506415.1 Flaveria robusta
TAAATTATTTTAATATATTTAATTTGAGTATAGTCTTGATATATTTTTTAAAAAAATTTGTAACTTTTATTGTGTATCACTAGTTTACCAGTGTAACTTTAAGTTACAGTGATGACGAGGCATGTTGTGGACGACTAATTTGGTTAACGGGTTATCACAATAAAAAAGGGGTAACATTCGTTCTCTTTCCTATATATATATATATATATAGAATAGGGAACGGATGTTAACTAGTCTTTATTGCGATAACCCGTTAACTCTTTTATGTGGCTGATATTGATCCACATCACCTTATTCCTTCCATCTCTTTGAGGGGCATTTTGGGTTTTTTACATATGGCATCTGCTTTTTTGATGTGGGTGTATGATTACCCATCACCATATCTTTTGCGTGTACCATCTATCATAAAAGTACAAAAATAGATTATGATGAAATTGAATATATACTCTTCCACCATCTTCTTTATCTCAAATAGGATAGAAACATCAACAAAAATAGGTGGAGGTGATGTTCTTGGAGATGCATCTTTTGATGAATATTTCGTCGAACAAAACAGTGAGTTGGATGACCATGAAGGCGTCTACGATGACATGTTTGATATTCTCACAGGCAACACTCCTTTGCGTTACATTGGATATGACAGGAGGGGTGTAATTCTTAAAACCTAATGAACTGAATGAACTTAAAATGTTCATAAAATTTTCATGTTTTTCTTCTCTTCATAAATGTTATTTCCTTCTTCTTCCACGAATACATTACAAGAGGGTTATAATTCTTAAACCTAGCATCACTCCTGGTATTTTCAGTAGTGTAACTATCATGTTTTGGTGGAACTTCAATGAACATAAGTTCAACCTAATAAACTTAAATGCTCATAAAAGTTCCATGTTTTTCTTCTGTTCATAAATATTATATGCTTCTACTTCCAGCAATACATTAAAGGAGGGTTATAATTCTGAAACCAAGCATCATCCTGGTATTTTCATTAGTGTAACTTTCATGTTTTGGTGGAACTTCAATGAACAGAAGTTCAACCTAATGAACTTAAATGTTCATAAAAGTTCCATGTTTTTCTTCTGTTCATAAATATTATATGCTTTTACTTCCACCAATACATTACAGGAGGGTTATAATTCTGAAACCAGGCATCACTCCTGGTATTTTTAGTAGTGTAACTTTCATGTTTTGGTGGAACTTCAATGAACAGAAGTTCAACTTAATGAACTTAAATGTTTATAAAAGTACCATGTTTTTCTTTTGTTCATAAATATTATTTGCTTCTACTTCCACCAATACATGACAGGAGGGTTATAATTCTTAAAACAACCATCACTCCTCGTATTTTTAGTAGTGTAACTTTAATGTTTTGGTTGAATTTCAATGAACAGAAGTTCAACCTAAGGAAATTAAATGTTCATAAAAGTTTTATGTAATTCCTCTGTTCATAAATATTATTTGCTTCTACTTCCACCAATACATGACAGTAGGGGTATAATTCTAAAAACAACCATCAATGCTGTTATTTACAGTAGTGTAACTTTAATGTATTGTTGGGACTTCAATGAACAGAAAGTTCATGTTTGTTCTAACAATATATTTGGAAGAAGTGATATAACGCATCTGTTAGTAGTGGTTTATATTTTTATTGTTCTAACAGTATATTATTTTTCTAATAAGTGCAGGGGATCATTCCAGTGTTCTTTATCAGACCCCAAATGGCACCAAGTATTGGGCTCTAGATGCTACTGTTGAGTTTAAACCTGTTGTAGGTTCTGTTTTTAGGAACTGGGATGAAGTTGTTAGAATGTATGAAAAATATGCGAACATGTCTGGTTTTCTTGTTCGCGTAGGTGGTTATAAGAAATATAAGGGTAGCATTACACATAGGACTTTGGTATGTAATAAGCGTGGTAAACCAAAGGGTAAGAAACTTAACACCGTTGATCCTATGTCTCTTGCACCATCTCGTGGCAGTAATTTTACGGTGTGTAAGGCACTTCTTAGGTTGAAACTTGTAAAGGGGTTTGAGAATTACGTTCTGTGTGAATTTGCTGAGAACCACAATCATGATTTGGTCTCCTTAGATGATATGGATCTAACTCGAAAAGGTAAGCATTTGAACTTTGACGACATCAAATTCATACATACGATGAGTTTACATAGAGTTGGTCCTACAGTTGCTCATCGGTTGCATTCAGCTTTGAAAGGTGGTCACCACAACATGCGAGGCACCAAAAACGTTTACAAAAGTGTCAGCCGTGATATTAGGATGTTTATGGGCGACCGTGATATTCAGATGGTTGCCACCAAATTGAAAGAACGCTCTCATAATTTATCAAATTTCTCTTATGATATGTACCATAATGGTGGTGAGTTGAAGGCCCTCTTTTGGGCTGATGGTGTATCAAAGACCAATTATGATATGTTTGGAGATGTGTTAGCATTTAATGCCACCTATTCTACCAACAAGTATCTTTTTTTACCCATTTTAAATCTCAACTTTTCGCATATATACACTTCTGATTAATTGAATTTCTCATTGCATTTTTCCCAGGTACAATATGATCTTTGTTCCTTTCACTGGTGTAGATCATCACAAACGCTGTGTTACTTTCGGGGCTTGTTTGATATTCAATGAGACAGCTGAATCTTATAAATGGCTGCTTGGATCATTTCTAAAAACTCACGGTCGACAGCCTAATTTGGTTTTAACTGACCTAAGACCCTGCAATGCGGGTTGCAGTGTCTGCAGTCCTTAACAAGTCTGTCCATCGCCTGTGCATTTGGCACATTATGAAGAAACTACCGTCCAAGGTAATTAAACTATTTAAGTCATATCTCTCATTCACATTACATTGTGTAATTGCTTATAATAGCTCTTTCTAATGCAGCAACTCCTTATTGTAATGTAAAAACCACACTATCTGTCTTTGCCTACTTTGTTTAAAACGATCCCCCTCTACCCATCTGTCATATATTAAATTATATATGAATTTCTCCACACAGATTGCTGCTGACTTGTATACCAACTCCAATCTACGATCATCAATTCACAAGCTTGTTTGGAGTCTATACATTTCTCCTTCGTTGTTTGAGGAAAGGTGGATGGACCTCATATCCAAATTCAAGTTACATGAAAATGTCTGGTTGAACGATGTGTACACCATTCGTCACATGTCACCCTCCAGCATTTTTCCGCGAAATTCCACTATGTTGTTTAATGAAGACCACGTCCAGATGTGAGAGCTCGAATGCAATGTTTAAGGTTAACTCAAGTTCAACCAATACCGTAGTGCAGTTCTTTATGTGTTATGATACTGCAATTGACAATCAGCGTTACAACCAGCGCACCTTAGAATTTCAAACTAACCAGACACGTCCAGATCTCAGGACCACCTTAGACATTGAAGCTCATGCTGCAATGTTATACACACACTCTCTTTTTAAGGAGGTTCAGAAGGATATTGTAAAAGGAATGATGAACTGTTTCATAATCAATGTTGAAGGTGTGGAGCAGTTCAAGGTGTACACCATATCACATATGCATAAGCGTACAGACTATGTGAATGAATTCAAGGTGTTTACTACACATACACCCATAAATAAAACACTCTGCTAATATCCTTTAACTTATTAAAATTACACTATTTGTCAACTTTAAGGTTCATTACCACCTCCACGAAAAATCTTATGATTGTTCTTGTATGGGATTTACAAGGATTGGATACCTCTGTCGTTATATTTTTTGTGTTTTCTGGGTCAACAAAGTCACCCAAATTCCTGATCGTTATGTTTCTAAGCGTTGGAGAAGATTGGCTCTTCCATCTCCTATTTACAGCATAACCAATCGCCTTGTAGTTGACAACAGTGACAACTATATCCTACGCAATGAAGTATTAGATTGCGTTAATGTATGCGTTGATCGTCTGATTGGAGATGCTGACGGCCTTAGATGTTTTGCATCCAAAGTTAGGGAGTTGAAGGACCAAATTGTTAAAAATTACCCTACTTCTGTATCATCACAAAAAAAGACTTGAGTAATGCGTGATTTGATAGGTAATGTTGATGAAAAGGGAGACGATTTGGGCCCCCCTCAAGGTATACGCAACAAGGGTTGTGGTACTAACCGAAGACTTATTGGCCCGGGAGAAAAGGCAATAGAGAAGTCTGAAGAAACTAAGGAAGTGCCCTTACGTGCAATATGTATACGGACCATGACTCTCGAAATTTCAATTTGAAGGAGACTGATGTTTCTTCCTCCGCTGATACATCCAGCGGCGAAGAGTAGATGTATTACTCTCATGGCTTGCCATTTTTTGTGGTGATAGTTTAATTGTTCTTCTAACAATAACTTTCACCAGGTATATTTTGGTCATTTAGTTAGAACAGATGCAACTTCTTATGGCAAACCTTTAGGTTTTTCTACGTTTATGTTTACTTTATTATGGTTTAATGTTTTATCCCTTTTGGTTACCATTACACATATGTATGGTTACGTTTATGGATGAACATAAGTGTTGTAACAAATGTTTAGCATATACGTCGCCTTTTATGGTTACACATATGCATGGTTACGTTTATGTTTTAATGGTATAATATTATTCGCACCATTGGGGTAACATTTTAAGTTCTTTGAATGACAATACACATATTTCCTACAACGTACTTTCATGCTATAATGTAACCATCCTAATATTTACATGTACAACTTAAATTCTACTAACATTTATGTTAACCCCTCCTACAATCTTTAATCCCTACTATTTTGTAAACAACAACTTAAAATCTAAAATGCCTTTTTTCAGCTACAAAAGTACTGTTATGAACACACCTACATCATAGCCGTAACATAATCCTACACCAGTTAAATTGTTTTACTGCATTGATGTAAGCTTGCTCTATATTGATGTAAGCTTGCTCTATATTTTTTGCTAATTCTTTATTTTATATAAAGTCCAACTTTCTATAGTTCCAAATATTTTTTTTTACATATTTGGCTAACAGACGGCTCATAAATTAACAAGTAAGACAACATTTTTTGGGAACCTTTAAAGATACAATTGTAATTCCCAATTGTGCTTTCGTACTGTATTTCTTACGTGCACCACAGTGGTTTATCTTATGTCACATCACTGTAACAATATTTACATCTACAACTTAAATTCTACCATTACCAATGCATTTCCATAGGCAACTTGTTTCAACCATCATGCTAAACATTTATGTTAATCCTCATCTTACACTCTTTAAGCCTTAACAAATTCAAAAGTACCACTTAAAATGTAAATTATATTTACTCTCTAGTTTGTATTTATTTATGGTACTGCTACATTTCCTTATTATTTTATAAACTATGTATATTAAAATACTATCCATACAATTAACTGGGTGTTACATTATTACACTTCTGCTAAAAAATCAACAACGAACATAACTTTGTTCCAATAATTAATCATACAATTCTAAACATCTATAGCAACAATATTTCTATATAATATAATTGTTATCTGCACCATATTTGTAAGATTATGTACACCACTGTTTCAAACTTAATGCCTATTAACTGTTATGCGAGTGCTTTTCCTTCTCGTTCAGCTTTTAATGTTGTTACCATATAATAATTTATAAGCTAATTAGTTGACATGATGAACCATTCTACATACCATGAACAACCTTTCTTACAAGTCTTACTACAACCACAAAATAACTCGTTCAACATTAAAATAATTCATGCACTTCTAACAAGTGCATTACACCCCTGCATCCTAAAATACACCTACACCATTTTTTAACAGCCACCCAAAAGTTGAAGTTTACCTTCTTATAACCTAGTTCTTACACAGACGCCTACCCTTTCTTCATTCCACCAATCGCTGTAGCTAGAACCTTTCTTTTTTCAATGTTGATGTCTGACAGCACAATTCTAGCAGCATATGTTTTCCTCAAGATGCTAATCTGTTCTTTTTTCTTGGTTTTGTTTTTTTTGAATCCGCGTTTAAATGTCTTACGGAAGCTGCCCATAAAGACCTCCATATGTCACATCGTAAATATCGCACAATCTTTAACATTTCCAACCGTTGCCCAACCCAACTCCATTCTAGTCACCCCTTCCCCTGCTAACTTATCGGCTTTTGCGTTGCCCCACTTCCTTAGATACTGAACAAATATATGTTTCTGCAAAATTTCAAGAGCATGTTGCTAACTATGTGTGCATTGAATTTCTATTGATAATCATAGCCTTCTTTCAGAAAAATACATAACTGAATGTCTTAACTTTTATTCACTTACCACCTTATAAGCTGTGACTTTTTTGAAGTAGTCCTCGTAGTCACTTACATTCACATCACTCTCATATTCATGCATGTTGTCTAGAAGGTAGATTGCTGGGTTTCTTAGCGCAAAGACAATCAAGTAGAAATGTTTGTTCTCTAGCATTGGGAAGAACACCAGGTCATATTCCTTAAGATCCCTTGCTTTTTCAACTCTACCAATTGCTTCAAACATGTTACTTGTGAAACTTTTTAATCTGCTTTCATCATCTTTCTCTATGTTTGTGAACATCCATTCCATCTGTTTTGTCAAAATATCCCAGTATCTTACACAATGTTTAATACATAGTTGTAACAAATGTCTACAATACGTAATTACTAATAGGCCATCACCAACGTAAAAAATTACACTTCTTAGACTGCTTATATTGGCTACCTTCTAATACTACCTTTTCTTAGACAATTTCGTTGATATGAACATAGTACTAACGTAAACAAATTACACTTTTTTACACTGCTTACATGTTATGAAATAATATATAAAAAAAACAAACCACTCATATATACTTGCATGTGCTACAACTACAAACTACAGCACTGTAAGCTGCATTTACAGTCAATGAAATATTACTTTTTAAAAGTTTTCCGAGCTTACATTACCATTACATTGTGCCTACCATTACTACTCATATTTATACAGTTCCATTTTACCTTGGGGACCTGAAATATCTTATCACATAAACCTTAATGTGCAAAAAGTAGAAACTACAACACTACCATACATTTACAATATAACACATTTAACTTACACTACCATTCCATACAATCAACAAGTTTCACACTTACATAGGTTTGATGACCGCAGAACAGCCGATGTGGGGAATCTGGACTTCTAAGTTTTTCATCGTGGTTCAAAACAACTGCCCAACAATCAATTATGCTTCCATACACTTCGTTATCCGGCTTTAACGATCTTAGAATGAACATCTCACATATTGGCCCTCTTAGCGTGTCGAATATTTTTCCTCTGTAAAATTAATAATTTACATCGTCATCACTCTAATAATATACGAGACTATATAAAACATCAACGATGACTTACGTCACACAAACTTCCTTCTTAACTTCATCAATCCCTTTTCGACTCTTTTTCTTTTTTTTTTTAACATCATTATTTCTGCATATATTTAACACTAATTAGCTCTACAAAATGTCATATTAAATATTATAACATTAAATATAAATAAACAATTAATTCAGTAAGATATTAACAAAGCACTTACACTTCCTCTTCTTTAAAAATCAAATTCCAAACTGCGTCCTCTTCTTTCGTAAAACTTTTCTCGATTGTTGTCTCTCGTTTTTTAAATGGTGATTTTTTCTTGGATGACACTACTCTTATTCTTTTAGATTTCTTGCTTCTCATCTTATCTACATCATTGCCATCACCTATAATAAATTTAGTACATTCCTTAAAATTAGTACATTCCTTAAAACAAGGTTGTAACATTACATTCATTCACCCATTGTCTTACCGTCTCCATTTTCTCCTTAACTCACAACTCATTTATTATAAAACTTACAAATTATAACCGTAATTTCTTACTTTTACTTTATTTTATTTTATATATTAAGAACATTGTCTAAATGGTGTTTACCTTCATTGACTATTGATTCTGTATCCTGCATTAGGCCCAAGCTGTAACTAGGTCCTCGTAACTCTTGTGTCGCAACCAACCTGCATCTTTTTTTGTTAGATTTTTCTTCCTGATTTTCCCTCAACCCCACGCCTTGCAATTGGTTTAATAGTCAAAGTTAATGTTCATTTCTATTTATATATTTCTCATATAACAGTTTTTTAATCCTCTTATTGAACAAACCTTCTATTTCATTATTTATTCCTTCCTGAGTCAAGCCCAAGCTGTAACTTGGTCCTTTTAACTCCTGTGTAGTAACTAAACTGTATCTTCTTTTTTCTACAGCTTTTTCCTTTTCCTTATCTGACCACAAAGCTTCTAACGATGCATCATACTTTATAAAAGTTTTACTTTTGTTGGTAACAAACTTAACAATTTAGGTACACTTATAATTATTGCGGGAACATACCTTTTTTCCTATCTGCAATCTCTTTATCCTGTGTTACCCCCAAGCTGTTACTAGGCCCTTCATCTTTATTTTTCTCGGATTTTTCACAGCTTCCGCCCCCGTCCATCTCTGCTTGTAAGAAATGTATAATTATTTTTTGTTTAACATGTATTTTACAAACACTAATTATACAAGCAACAATATGTGTTTCTTTTTAATGGTAATTTATAATACTCATATTGCATACAACTGTACTATAGGTTTACCCCACCAACTTAATATTATAACAGCAGTAGACAACCATAGTAAATTCATTTGTTAATTACAGGATCAACTTACTATACGTGTGCAATTGTCTTTACTTTTCAAATCTACAACATATTCATCCAAAAAAAAATAGTTTAGGGTGGATCATTGCTGCATAGGGTAACATATTATTAGAAAATTTATTTAATAGAACTTATAACAAGCACTAGATAGAATATCCATACCAACACTCTGTAGAAAAGGGGTTAAACCGTCAAATTGTTTTCCTTTAGGCAAATCCAAATTTTCTTCACCTGCTTCCAACCCTGTGTTAACAAGTAATTACTCATAATCTTATTATTTTAATACCATTAAACCAAGTATAATACTTTTATTTTGTAAAATATACCCCTTTCCTTCACTGATGTAGGATTTTCAATTTCTGGGACCTCGGTGGCATATTTTTTATCATCTTTTTTGGAAGTTCCACTTTTTAGGCATGGTATATCAGCACATGGACCTGCAACTCTACCTTGAACTAACCTATCTCCTCTTACAACATTTTCACCTATAATTTTTTTTTTGTTTAATCACATTCCTACACAATATAATTTATCTGCCTTCTACTAAATAGTTGATACCTTTCATTCCTTCAGTTCCAGTGTCACTTTCATTGTTCTTCTGCTGACCTTCCAAAAGAGACAACTTCTTATCTGCAAGTAGCATAAAGTTACATTCCTAAGTTTTTCAATTACTACTACCTAGGTAATTTTTCTTTACCTTTTAAGCAAACATCATTATCTCTTGGTTCTGTCATATATACATCCTCCACCTGGTTTGTCATTTCTTCACAACGGGCTCCCACTTTTTGAATGTTTTGTTGATTATCTACATGACACTCAACGATGAAATCAAAAAAACAGACGTTTCCTATGTTCTTTACTTCTAACACTTCCGGCCCGCCACTTTAAATTTCCTAGTATATCCACAACTAATTTTCAAATCTAACCAAGATTAGCTTTTCTAATTTGGTTGTAACATATTTTTTTGGGGGCTTTAATCATCTACACCACTTATTCCAAAAACCAAAACATAAATTTTTAAACACAATGTAACTACAAATTACACCACACCCCAACATTATATTTTATACATACTGTAACATCCAATTACTATACTGGTTTGGATGTTTAGTTCAATCTTTCATAACGATAAACTATTACGTACAGTTAACATTTTCTTCGGGCAACCATGTCTTGAAGCTTCCACAAACGTTATCTGTTGTATTTTGTTTCTTTATTAGATAATTAACTTTTAAAAATAACTTTTCCTTTCGTAAACAAACATACAGAAAGATGCCTATGTATATTATAAAATAGAACAATAATATATACCGTTACTTGCGCCAGGCTTGTTTGGCTGTAATATTTCATTTCCGGTTTCCTCTTCCTCCTCCTCGCTTTCAATCATATGTTGTCTCCGAGCATTAATCTCCATGCAAAGTTCCATTACCATGTCATCCATACAACCACCCCACTCACTATTAAAGTTACTACGCTGAGTTGAATCACAAATACGATCATTCAACAACCTTGAACCCCCTACCTCACGTCTTGGTTTTTGGTTAAACACACTTTCAAACTTAGAAAAACGATATTCTATCTCTTGAATTTCACCATATTTTTCCTTCATCTTAAGTAATCCATCTTCTAAACATACCTTATTTTCCACTGCAACCCCCATTAACTCATTTAATTTTGATATGAACTCCTTCATGTTTGCATGCTCAATGTTTAATGAAGATGTTGCTACATTATTTACTTTACCATCCATTGCATCCAAATCTTCTATTTTTAGTAAATCACCCAACCCAAATCCTCCATTCCTGATCTCTAATTTCTCCCTAAACTGCAAATGTTCCAAGGTCCAATACTGAATCGTAGGAATTGTAAGAACATCATCTATCCCCCAGCATTTCCTGTACCGGACATACATTAGCTGCATAAATACTAAACGTTAAAAAATGATTATTCTTGTTTAAAACAAGTCGAATAAATAGAAACTAGTACAAATATAATACCGTTAGTATTGTTAGAGGTCCTTTGAATGGATTTTTGGAAGCCCTATTCCATCCATCCTTACACCTCTTCAACGCCCCGGCTACATAAGCACACCAATTTATGCTCTTTATATCTATCTTCTCATTAAAGTAGTATAGTATATCCAGTTTGCACTTGCCATGTGCATGGCATTCAACCATTGTACCCAAGAACAAAATCAAAAGGTCCACCCTAAAATTGAATCCAACATCATCCCCACATTCAACGATTCTGCTAACTTACCGTAGGTGCAATGTAAGAATCTTCGTAATTGTTTCTCCAAGCAGCAAATGCAACATCTAGTTTTTTAGTGGCACATAAAGATTCAACCACTGTCCCTTTGCAAGGAATACCTAACAGTCTATGAATTTCCTTCTCGTCCACTCTTATTCTACCACGAGGGAGAACAATTTCCATTAAATTAGGATCAAACATGTCCACAATGTAATGACCCATTTTTTGGGGTATTCCCTCTATCCTCATTGCCAATAACTGACCAAACCCTATTTCCTTGACCGCATCTTTTTGTTTTTCTGTTAGTTTTATGATAGCCTTATAAAGTTATTTTGGGGAACATCTGTTCGTGATAGAAGACCACTCTGTTGAAGAATCAGGTGATCTAGATGATTCGCTTACTTTGTTTCTATTATTTCCAACACCCTCCCTCTTCCTTTTGGCACCTAAGGCTTTTTTTCTGCTACCATCGCTAAAGCTTGTTTTATCTTTGTTCATATCAGCAAACCTGACCCGTTTACCTGAAATAGATGTTTCAACGATAAACAATGAAAAACACATAGTAATGAATTACTACAACAATGTAAATTTCTCACAATAAAGAAAATAATAAGATGATCTTTTAAATAATGAAATCACTATATAACCAATTCATTTTCGCAGATAAACCATCCAATCAAATAGTATCTGGAGTTTTAGAAAGACGTAAATGTGTTTGTAATTGACGATTAACAATAAATTTACATTAGCCCTTATATATTATTTTCTTCAACTTTTTACAATACATAAGTTCAAATTTGAAGCAAACCTTCATTCCTCTTTCTAACATCAGATCATTTACCTGAACTCAGCAGCAGGATAGGGACCGGGGTTTGCTTGGCCCACCTATACAAAGAGAAAAAAAAAACTGAAAATGTTTACCATAAACAACTGCTATTCTTAATTTTTAGTTTTTCCTTACAGTGATTACATTAACAATAATATCATTTTCTCCAATAATAAATTCACCTTTCCGAAAATCTTTATCGCTAGCAGCTTTTGAAGAGCTTATTTGAATGAGAGGGACATCAGACTCCGTTTCATAATCTACAACAACAAAAATAAAGAATGTCATAAACTTTTCATCCTTATCAGCTCCATTATAGAAGAAACAAACAAATACATAAACATTTACCCCAATCCCCTTTTTGGTTATCAACATAGATGGCTGTTTCTTTTGTATTCTTAAATCTACCAAAACACTTCTTTGCAATTCGTTCACTAGACTTTGCAGCCCCTACACATGTAAAAGCCCTAAAATTATTAATCCAAATTACTCAAAACACTATAAACACTAGAAAAAATAAATGAAGCATACTTTCTTTACCAAGAACACCTATTTTCATCCTCGGGCTTAACCTACAAGAAACGTAATTATAAATTACAACAAACGAACAACAATTTTTAAAGAACAAGCTACAACTAGGGTTTTTTTTTGACCCAATCCTCTGAAAATTGCATCTTCTTACCAATTTCACATAATAAAACAAACGATTATCTAAATGAGAAGTTAACACTTATTTACCTCTCTTGACGCATCTCTTATTTTGATTTTCACTATCCTGTAATCGACATTGTAAGATAAATGAGAATGAAGGATTACTAACATCGGACATTGAAAAAATCTAAGATTATTGAAGCATTTCTTACCTCTTCAACAAAAGGGATTTCTTTGAATCTGATTTCAAACTTGGGAAAAGGTAAAGTTATATCCTGTATTGTCTTTTCGGTGTGGACTAACTATTACAACCGCCCGCCAAAGTTTGCTTTAACAGAACAGATGTGATGGAGGTCAATTATAATAAAGGATAATGATAAAAAGACTATTATACCCTTACAATACCAATGAAACATCCGATTACTAATAAAATATTTCAAAAAAATAACAGCCATTAGATCTATTAGGATGGATGAGATCTATGGCTAAACAATGGTTAATAGGTTGTCGCAATTATGCACGGTCAACATTCTTACCTTACGCTATATATATATATAAGGGAAGCAACGGTTGTTAATCCACTTTTATTGCGATAACCCGTTAACACCATTGTAACGAACACTTAAACAATGATTGTACAGTGTAACTAACTTTTACAACGCATTGCACCACTAATATAGGAATTTTAACCCCATTTTCGAAATTTCACTCTTTTTCTAAATACAAAATCACCGTTTTTTTCAAACATGATTAACTTTTTTGTATATTATTATTTTTTTTATATAAATTACACCATTAAATAGATAATTAAAATATTTTTAATTCTAGTATAGTCTTGTTATTTTTTTTTAAAAAAAATTAAACGTACTTTGTAGCACTAGTTTTATCACTATAACTATAACTTACAGTGGCGACTTGGCATGTTGTGGGCCACTAATTGAGTTAATGGATTATCGTAATAAACAAGAGATAACATTTGTTCTCTATCCTACACAGACACACACACATACACACACACATACACACACACACACACATATATATATATATATATATAAGCACACACACATAGGGTAGGGTTATCTTGAAAAGCACTCTTTTTTGTGAGAACTCTAGGAACTAATATGTGTCAAATATTTATTATCATATGCAAGTCACATGCTATATTCCCCTTTTTTTAAAATATTTATAACTTTTTTTCACGACATTTTTTTTTCAAAAATATTTACCAGTAATTTTAATATTTTTTTTACCTTTTCAACGCCTACCATATTGATGTACCTTTTTTTTTTTTAAAAAAAAGCATTCACTCGTTATTTATATATATGTAAATCTGGTTACACACATGTGTAATACCGAATTTACGCATGTGTAAATCCGGTATTACACATGTGTAAAACGAATTCCGTAAAAAAAAAAACGAGAAATTTTTTAATTTTTTTTAATTTTTTTTAATTTTCTTTATGAAAGAGGGTAGCTAGGGAAACATTTTTGTGTTTTTATTTTTTTTTATATTTATGTTATTTGTTTTTATAATTTTTTTATTATGTTTTTGTTAATTATATTTTTGCCATTTAAAACTAGTGACTCACATTAGTTACTAGAGTTTTCACAAAAAAAAGAGTTCTTATTTGATCCCTCCCCTACACACAAATATATGCATACATACATATATATACACATGCATATAGGGTAAGATTCAAATGAGAACGCTACCTTATTCCCCTTTAACTAATTCTGGTCCATTGATTTTCTTCTAGCATCTTTGATCTAAAGGTCCTAAATAAATTGTATTATAATATTAATATTTAGTACTTATTTTTAACAATAGAGGGTAAATGGGTAAATTTACAACAACAATTAATGACCTACAACCCATCAATCTATTTTATAAACAAAGTAAACATCAAATAATCATTCTTTTCATTTTTTCTTTCAAAACCTTTGAAGAACACTTTTCTAGGGATTTCTTTACTTCATATTTTTTCTTAAATGTTTTTCTATTTGTTCTTCTTCCATGTGATGAATAATTTGCAGGGGTTTCTTTACTTCAATTTCCAAACCCTAAGACAAGTTAAAACCATCACTCAAATCATGCATCATTTTCTTTCGTGAATACTTGTGCTAAAAAATGTGGACCGCCATCATTATCAACCACGTGTTTTCGGCTGTGAACTTATAGTTTGAAATGGGTGATATTGCAGGTGAGAGAGAGAGAGAGAGAGAAAGAGAAAGAGAAATAGAGGAGTGTATTTAACATGAAGGGTTCTTGAGTCTTCATTAGGTTGATTCTATACAACAAAGAAGATGATAATGATAGTGACAATATTCGATTGAGAGGATGGATGCTTGATAATGGTGGTAGACAACAAATCGATGGCAAAGAAGATGATCTAGAGTTCTGGTCAAACAAAAATGGCCCCAATCTCTCTATTTTTGCCAACCTACTTTAGTTAAAATATACTATAGCACTATTACAATTCTAATATTAGACATAACCAAAGTATTGGCTTTTAGTGTGTTAATTTTTCACTTATTTATGTTAGCAAAAATAGACATTTATATTGTCGTGAATTTTTATAAACTATGTCAATATTTTAGTTATCAAAACAAATAACATGTAAGCATGTTTTAAGTTGTAAGCTTAGAAGTATGAACATGATACATGCATTGGTGTAAGTTGTACATGTACTGGTGTAAGTTGCAAATGTAATAAGATAGATTACAAGGTATTTGCTTAGGACAAACGAACATCAGTTACATTACGTATATTACAATAAAAATAAAAATAAATTTCACCATACATAAAATAATGTGATGTTAGTGCTAACAATGTATATTACTAAATCCACTACACATATAATGTCATTTTAATGATGTAAAATACTGTAATGTAAAAATATAATGTACATCATGTAATGTCATTGTAATGTGATGTACATCATGTAATGTCATTGTAAAGTGACTAACAATAACTTTATTAAATCTACCGCACATGTAATATCGTCGTAATGTGATGTAAAATACTATAATGTAAAATAATATAAAAGATAATTTAATTGTAATATAATATAAGAACATGATGGAATCCATCTTGATTGATATATACTATTTTAAAAGCAAATACTTTAACAATCTAAAACTTTTATTTTTAAGTAGGTTATATATAAAACTTTTCTTTTACATCAATGTATGATATAACAACTTTATTGTATTAAAGTGTATGTTAGGTTTGCGAATGTAACTTTGTAGTTTATTGAGTCAATTGAGTGAGTTAGATATTGTTCCGATTAAATTGCAGTATGTAACCCATAATACCTCGAGTTTCATTGGGTTTCCAAGCTAGGGTGGGATTTAACACGGAAAGAAAGGATTATATGTTCTATACATTAACTACATTAGTGTAGATAGGTGTAAACGTAATTACTTTTAGGATATAGAAAAATAATATTGTATATATTACATTATTGTGACGTAGTAAACTTAATATTTTTTTCTTTTTTATCCAATCATTACATAAAATATTAGGTAACATTAATTAACATCAACCATTACATAAAATCTCATCTGGTTACATTATATTACATTGTACTAATATTAGAATCTAATAAAAATATAAATTTATTGGTCATGTAATAACATGTAATTTAATGTTATGTAATGGAAATATGATGCAAAAAAGTGTAAGAAAATATATATTCAATACAAATACAGTAAAATTAGTCACCCAACTTATATTATTAGTTAGTGTAACAATTAATTACAATGCATTATATATCTTAAATTACGTTAATTGCAAAATTGTCTTGTTTAAATTAGTAGTAAATATACATGATCCATAGTAACGTCATGTAACCTGTTGTAAAGTACTACAATGTACTTTAATAAATTACTACGATTACTTGTATTAATTCAATTCACATTTTAGTCAGCATTATTCTTTCTTAGCGTAAGAATTACATTTATTTATATCAATATAAATAACTTAGCATTATGATTTTACAGTAATGCAATGAATTGCAATAAATTAAGCAACATCATTGTAAATTTCGTGTGATGGTATTCTAATATTACACTATGTTAGCTAATGTACATTTACTTAGAAAAAAATATAAAAAATGTCGTAATGTATTAGTGAAAATGGCAATACCAATTAATGTAACTACAATATAGTAGTTCAACTTTCTCTAAGCTACATCAAATGAACATTTCCTTACATCAATCGTGTCACATCCCGACGGAAGCGTGAAATGCTTGGGTGTGACTTTTAGCTCAGAACGCATTGATTACAAAGTAAATGCAACAAGTAATATGATAAATAATATAACATAACATTCCATATATTGATATAGGTAGATATGAGCATGGGTTACATTACAATTTATACAAAATTAGTCCACATAAGACTTTTACAAAATTTAACATAACCCTAGTACAAAAGTGTCTTATTAACTGCTACATTCTTCAGTAGTAGTGGAAATGCGCATCCACAGTTATACTAAGATCATACATGTTCACAGTTAATTTGACACGTTCTTCCCATCACTTCACCCCATCCATTGTACACATCAAATGACAACATAATACTGTTAGTCATTCTGATTACCTGAAAAAGCATACTTAAAATAGTCAACATAATGTTGGTGAGTACATAGGTTTAATTACTAAACAAAATACATTGATGCAATATAAATAAGATTACAACCAAACCTACTTATAAGCCAGGTGATTTATAACTGTCACAAATACAAATCATAAAATCAGATAATATAACATCACAACACTCATCCTGTTGGTGCAGGAAATATTTTTCCTAAATAGCGCTACCTATATTACTAGACGGTTCCACATCCGAATTAATGGTTGTAGTTATGACATAATGACAGAATATCTCAAAAAGTCTTACTTATAATAGAATCAATCATAAAATAGTATGTTTTTTTCCCCAAAACTTATAAATGTAAAAATGGGGCTATAAATCTCACCTTTATTCCAGCAAAAACCCTCTAAAATATTTATATGTTAGAAATAAATCTTATTTCTTTAAAATTTTCAGCACTTATTTCTTAAATCAAGTAATAAATTTAAAACAGTAGTTACAACTATCCATATGTCACCAAATTTTAATAGCAGTAACATCCAAAAATCCAGATTAACATGTAAAAATTTCAACTAATAATTATTTACAGATAATTTTCTAGAATTTTTACAAAATTCAAATAAATCAGCAGAAATATCTACGGATTTTCTAATTTTACCAAAATTTACCAGAATCAATATTCTAAAATCTATATTATCCCATAAAATTTTATTAACTCATAATAGACAATTTACTATGATTTTTACCAGTTTTACATAAATTAGCATAAATAGTTAAACATCTCTAAAAATTCCGAAATTCATACATATTATTCTATTCAGAGTATCATAATTTATGTAAATTTTTCATAATTTAACTCACCTTTTTTGCTATTTCTTCTTATTTTCTAATTACAGAATGTTCTAAATTGTAAAACTCAGTCATACCTACGAATTAAATCATGAAATTTATTCAACAATTCCTATAAAATATAAGGTCCATCATATAATTTTTCCAGATTTTTATCTTGTCTAGATCTTTCGTTTGATATTTTTCTTTTATTTTCATAATTTAATTATAATAATTAATATATCCCATATAATTATTTCATATTTTCCAGTCTAATTGTTTTCAATAGTTTCTAATAAATTTCAAATTTTATTCCCGCAATCACAGTCATTTAGATTTTCAATCTAAATTATGAATTTAACAAGTATTTTCAACCCTTTAAATTCTTTGTTTTTGAATTTTTGGTTTTTATAAAAGTTACCAAACTTTCTGTTTTGAACTACTTTCCTACTGATTTTTATTGAAAATCAAGTTTTCATATTGTTTGTGCAAAGCTTTGATGTTTTGTAACTCATAAGGGTTGATTATATATGTATGTTAACACATACACATACTTCTTAACTTGTTAACCATAAGATTTTGAGAATCAAACCTGATTTGGAGTAGAGAAGGGCTTAGAAGGTTGATGCTTAAGTTCTTGATGTTTCACTTGAGGTGATTGTTCTTGACCTTTGAAAGCTTGATCACAAGTATGTTGGTTTGAGGTTGGTGATCATATGGAGCTTTGGATGATGATGTTGGTTGTTATGGAGACCGAGATGGAAGTAGAAGGTGGTGGTGTTGGTTGTGATTTGAGAACCGAGAGTTAGAGAACCAAGGGATTGGAACCGAGAGTGATAGTGGCGGTTGTGTGGGTTTGTGGTTGATGAAGTGGTGGTTGTGGGGAAGGCTTCGGCCGAGGGTTCATGTAGTGGAGCCATCCATCATTACACCTAGTGTTAGGATGGTGAGGTGGTGGTTTTAGGGATGCTTAGTCGATCATTAGGGATAGGTGGCGGGTTTGGGATTTGGCTTGGTGTCTTGGTTGTGCTAGGTGGCGGTCAAGTGAGTTAGTCACTCACTAGGTCATTAATGCATGGTTAATATAGTGTTTACTTGCTTAATTTGATTTAGTAGTGCTTAATGAACCGATACTAGGTGCATTAGGTTGTGTTTTAGTTGGTGTTTAGGTGTTTAAGATTAGTTAAATGTTGGTTTTTGAGCATAAGGTTAACTTGATGTGATATGGTTTGATTAAGCTTAGGTTTTTAGTATATTACTTATAGCTAAAGCATCAAATGTTAAACTAAACAGTCACTTAGTCTTATGATTGATAACCTATACATATGGCTTAATGATCACAAGGCTTTCAAGTATATGCATGCATACGTAAATATTTATGCATGGGTGCATGCATGCTCACGTACATGTGCATGATTCAACTAAACACATAACAATTCATAAACAGTTAGTCAAGTAAAAACTTACCTTAACAATTTCTCGATAAAGTATATCAGTATAAACCTAAAAAAAATTTCTTAAGATTTTAGTTTACCTAACCTTAGCTTTTAGGGTTGTCACAAATTGCATTATGTGTTAGGAAAAAAATGCATCCATAGTTATGTGTAGTAAATCTATTGTGATATACTATAATAAATTACTACAATTGACTAATTGAGTGCTGTAAATGTAAGTGATAATTCATCAAATAGTTAAGTGTAAATTGAAAAATAAGAAAACATTAAACATTGTATGTAATTTATTGGTTAAAAACAATGAAAAACAATTTGAGAACATGCAATATGTGTAAAAACGTTTCAATCAATTATTGCATAATATTACATCAACTAACAATGTAATTACATTACATTAAAATTATAAATAAGTGTTGCATAATAATACAACCAAAATAAGTCATGCATTTGATGAAAATTTTACGTTAGCATTTTCTATTGAAACATACAAGTTTTCAACGTCTTGCCAAATTTCTTTTCCTATTTGATCGTCGCTTGTTTCTCTAACCACATATCTATGGTTGGAACTTAATCTTCAAGTCTTTAACTGTATCGAGTTGTGATTAGTTGTAAATCAAATATAATCTGTCAACTAAAGATAAAAAAAAATTAAACAAAAGATGACACGATAAAATTTACCGAATAGAATACAAAATACATCTATATTGATGGATACCAAAATAAAAACTATGAATTTTAAGTAGATTACATTATATTACACTATTGCAATGGCCAAAATAAATCAACATACATCAATGTAACTACGGTCGAATTAAAAAACTATGAAAAATTACATAAATTTAATAATACATCTATAATAATGGTATACTATGCTCTCGTGCAATACTAAGATAAAAACTATGAATTTTTAGTAGATTACATTATATTGCAGTAGTGCATTGGCCAAAGTAAATCAACATACAACAATGTAAATGGTCGAATTAAAAAACTATGAAAAAATTACATTAAATTAAATAATAGATCTATAATAAGGGTATACTATGCTTAGGTTCAATACCAAAATAAAAACTATGAATTTTTAGTAGATTACATTATATTACACTAGTGCATTGGCCAAAATAAATCAACCTACAACAATGTAACTACGGTCGAATATAAAATTATGAAAAAATTTCATTAAATTAAATAATAGATCTTTAATAATGGTATACTATGCTCAGGTGCAACACCAAAATAAAAACTATGAATTTTTAGTAGATTACATTATATTACACTAATGCATTGGCCAAAATAAATCAACATATAGCAATGTAACTACGATCAAATTAAAAAAACTATGAAAAAATTACATTAAATTAAATAATACATCTATAATGATGGTATACTATGCTCAGATGCAATACCAAAATAAAAACTATGAATTTTTAGTAGATTACATTATATTACAATAGTGCATTGCCCAAAAGAAATCAACATACAGTAATGTAACTACGATTGAATTAAAAAAAATATGAAAAAATTACATTAAATTAAATAATACAACTATAATGATGGTATAGAGTGCTCAACTATGGTTATACTTTCATTTATGCAACATGCGACAACACCAAAATGAAAAACTAAAAACTTTTAGTAGATTAGATTAAATTACAGTAGTGTACCTACCTAAATAAATTTACCTAAGTAATTTAATTATGGTCTAATAAAAAACTATAATAAGTAAAATTAAATTAAAAAAAATCTAAAATGATAGTGTACTATGCTCAATAATGGTTATATTTTTATTTGTGCAACATCCTGCAACACCAAAATGAAAAATTATGAAATTTTACTTGATTACATTTGATTAAAGTAGTGCGACACAAAATAAAAACTATGAATTTTTAGTAGATTACATTATATTACACTAATGCATTGGCCAAAATAAATCAACATATAGCAATGTAACTACGATCAAATTAAAAAAACTATGAAAAAATTACATTAAATTAAATAATACATCTATAATGATGGTATACTATGCTCAGATGCAATACCAAAATAAAAACTATGAATTTTTAGTAGATTACATTATATTACAATAGTGCATTGCCCAAAAGAAATCAACATACAGTAATGTAACTACGATTGAATTAAAAAAAATATGAAAAAATTACATTAAATTAAATAATACAACTATAATGATGGTATAGAGTGCTCAACTATGGTTATACTTTCATTTATGCAACATGCGACAACACCAAAATGAAAAACTAAAAACTTTTAGTAGATTAGATTAAATTACAGTAGTGTACCTACCTAAATAAATTTACCTAAGTAATTTAATTATGGTCTAATAAAAAACTATAATAAGTAAAATTAAATTAAAAAAAATCTAAAATGATAGTGTACTATGCTCAATAATGGTTATATTTTTATTTGTGCAACATCCTGCAACACCAAAATGAAAAATTATGAAATTTTACTAGATTACATTTGATTAAAGTAGTGCGACAGTCTAAATAAATTACCTATAATAGTGTGACTATAGTCTAATTGAAAAACTACAATAAAAGAATTATATTAAATTAAAAAATGTATCTCAGATTATGATATATTATACTCAACATTGTTATATTTTTATTTATGTAACATGCTGCAACATGAAAACAAGAAAACTAAGAAATTTTAGTAGATTACATTGGAATACACTTGTGAATTGGTTTAAATAAATTTACCTACAGTAATATAATGCAATAAAATTAGAAAAAACTATAAAAAAACAATTACATTTCAAATAGTTAACTCTAGTATAAAATCATAAACAAATTGTGCCACCCCTTTAACTTAGCCATGAAAATAACTACATAATAAAAAAACAATAGAACCCAAACAAAAAAAAGCAATTTAAACTTATCTACCTGCTGTAGATGATTTGTGTAGGAGAAAAGACACATCTAAACCCGTATCGTAAACCTTCTAAATTTGTATCTCGTTATAATTTGGATCTAGATTGTAAACATGAAAACGAACACAAAAAACCCAAATCTATTTAGATCTAATACGTACATAATGTTGCAATCAACACCTATTTGCTTATCGAAGCTTGTGCTCATGGATCTATAACCAACGTCTCCATCACATGACTAGGAAGGTGTTGTGTTACGGGTGAAAACAGGTGGTCTGGTGGTGTTTGATGTGCGAAAGGGAGGTATTGAACGATTCCATTTTTGTTGACTTTCCATTCATCATCTTTGATTATTTTGTTAGATTTTGATTCACGAGAGATTTTCATCATTGAAGAGAGAGATAAGATGTATAATCTGATTTTTTATGGGTTTGAGAAAGAGAGAAAGAGAGAGATAATCTTGATTTAACAATAAACGAGAGAAAACAATTTAAAAAATAATAAAAGTATACTCACATTGGTGCATTTAAAAAATAGTGTGTAAGAGATAAAATGACAAGAATACCCTTTTAGGTTTGAAAAAGGATGGGTGACGTCGTAGACTAGTATTGGCTGAAAGAGTTAATTGGTTCTTACAATTATAAATGGTTAACATATGAACCCATTCCTATACATATATTTGCATGCAAGTCAAATGTCATTTCTATTTTTTTTTTAAATGTTTATAACTTTTTTTCACGACATTATTTTTTCAAAATAATTACACCATTAATTTCAGTATTTCTTTTATCTTTTCAACGCATACCATATTGACATACTTTAAAAAAAAAAAGTCCACCCGTTATTTAGACATGTGTAAATTAGTCATTACACATGTGTAAATCCTATTTTACACGTGTATTTCCAGGTATTACATACGTGTAAAATGACGTTTTTAAAAAAACAAGTTTTTTTAATTTTTTATAATTTTTTTTATTTTTTTATGAAAGAGGAAAACAAAAGAAACATTTTCGTCAATTTACTATTTTTATTTTTATGTTATTCTTTGTTTTATAAATTTTTTTATTATGTTATCATTATTTACTATTTTGCCTTTTAAAATGTGTGGCTCTTATTGTTTTTTAAAGTTGCCACAAAATAAGTGAGTTATCTATACACATATATACATACATATATATACATACATATATATATATATACACATATAGGGGAGGGTTTTTTAAGAAAACCATACTTTTATGAGAAAACTAAGAAAACCACTTTCAACCAATCAGATTATTTATAAGTTTTCTAATTTTGTTTTTCTTTAAGAGGTATTTTAGTAAAATAACAACCCACTATTTTTGGTACCTTTTAATTTAAATTACATGATTCTCTTTCTCTCTATTTTATTTATCTTCTTCAACCTCCATCTAAAAACCCTAAAAGTAACCTAATCATAGATGCTGCTCACATCCACATATGAAGATGATGAGCCGAGATGAAGATGACGATTCGAGAAGAAGATGATTACAAACTCGATATGAAGATGATGATTCGAGATGAAGTGAACTCAAGATGAAGATAATGGTTCAAGATGAAGATGATCATGAAATCGAGACAAAGATGATTATGAACTTGATTAACAATATGAACTCCATCTCCTCTTTATTTTTGTTCAATGACACACACATGTAAGTTACATATACGTAACACTTAAGAATGATATCAAGCAAATAGAAGAGGTGGTGTTTCATATATATTTGAATTCATTTTGTTCATGTTAATCATCGTCGAGGTACATATATGTAAGCAAGTTGAAATACGCCTATACATGTATTCACTATAATTTTTTTAGATTCCAGTGTACTTTTTAGTGTTACGTGTATGTAACTTATCATGTTACATATAACGCAGAATATGTATAAATCAAGTTACATTTAGCAAGAAGAATTGTATAAACAAACTGATAGTACTTGAACTTAACCCCCTGTACTATCCCATAGATTATTTATGATAAGTTCTCAGCTATGTGGTCCCATCCTCCATGTTTGTTTGATAAATTATGGATAATAACGTGGAGGAGGTACTTCTACTAGTTAGAAACCTTACCCTTCTAGAAGGTTCTGACTGTGAAGACCCCTTCATAGCCCATCTGTCTTAAGGAAGTGTTGACAGATTCTTTTGGAAGGATGTTTCACCTTAAGCATCATCCAGCCTCAGATGATTGTTGACGGAGGCTGGGGTGATGAAAACAGTCATCCTCTGCACTTGGGCTCTAAGTGCCTTCTCACCGTCCAAGATAACCTCTTGGCAGGTCCTCCAAAAGTCCAACAGTTGATCTTCATATAGTGAAGGGTCTATTGTAACCCCGGTGAGGTAAGATGAGTGAGCAAGAAAGCGGCAGACGTTTGAGAAACCAGGATCTTTCTCAGACGACAACATAGCAACCTGGTTATGTTGCCTGTGTAGTTGCATGGCAAATTTTGGTTGATTTTTTTGTTTAGGGTTGGCCATTTTGAAGAGCTTAGTCATGAAGAAAGCTAATAACAGTAAGGGTTTTGTGAGATTTAGGGCTGGAGGATTTGTAGATGAAGAGGAAGTAGAAAGAGAGAGATCCGTTGTAAAAGTTATATATATGCTTGGATTTGAGACAAAGTTATTGCAAGAGATAAACTTTGAAATCCGGATATGTCGGTCCACTTCTGATACCAATTGTAGGACCGGGTTAGGGAGATCAATGCAACAGTTTCACAAATGTTGGAGAGGAAAACAAACAAGACTTATAAGATCAAATAGGGAACCGGCTGCATGAAACAAAGAACTAAGGTAAAGAACACAAACAAGAACAAAGTAATTGGTTTTCAAGAATGTTGTATATTGCTCTTAAGTGTTTAACTATAGTTACAAGGCTTAGTCCCAAAGGATTGATATATGATATACTTTATACTACATCATATAGCCGGCCTTATTTTGAAAGCCAGTTGGAACACTAATCTAGACAACAAGATCAATGTAAAGTCAAAATGAAGATTGTCTTTTGACATGTGACTATGACATGCCATAGCTCACATCCTTATCTAATACTAAATGACAAAAAGTAAAAAGTAGAAAGTTATAAACTCTATGACCATAATCTAAAATTAACAAAAATATGGAATTATCACCAACTTGTATAAGTTGGTAAGTCTTCAGAGGTGGCAGCAACAAAGTAGTTCAGCTTTATCAAAAGTATGTGGAGAAATCATGTATTCTCTATCTTCGGAAGAAATCTGTCTCTTGGCTTCGAAAGACTTCATCTTTGGCTTCGGAAGAAATGGTCTTTGGATTAAGAAGAGTTGACACATAGAGAATTTCTCACAGCTTTTGTCAAATCTTCTGAAGTAACTTACTTGTATTTTAGAATGCATGCTGAGAGATTTTCGGAGAGCATCAGCCTATAAGACAACTCTTACACGTGAGAACCATCTGATGCGTTGATTAAATATATTGATGGCTAAGATTAATAACAAGTCATCAATTTTTAATTAGTCTAATATTTAACAAGAATAAGGGCAAATTAGTAATTAGTGCTAACTAAAAAAACAAAATCAACATTCATAATAAATTCTAGATTTATCATGTGTTGCTTTTTTTAAACAATAATAACTACTTCTACCAATTTTTGAAAACTAACATGTCTTTTATATACTTTATTATTTAAAAAAAATTAAGCCATAAAATCAAGCATTTTTTATCTTTAAAATGTGTATAATATTGCTATGTATTTTTAAAATTTATAATAATATGTTTCTAAAAAGTTTTCAAAAGTAGCACTTAATAAATATAAATAGTGCTAGTTTCGTAAAATAGCACACAACGAAATATCACTTTATAGTTTAACAAAAACTGTATAACACAAAATAATCACTTCATATATAAAAGTAGCACATGAATACATATTTTTAAAACACATCACCATTTTAATAATTACAACATCAATTTTTACATCTAAGTAGCCCCTCCACTTAAAACAGCACATAAAATTAGAACAATACTTAATGAACATAACACAGTATAATATGAACAGAATACTTTATAATATCAAAACGACACTAAAAAATGCCTAATAAATTATTTTTTTCAAAAATAACATTGTTTTAACAATAAAAAAACATCAAAGTTTAACTAAAATCAGTGTTTACAGCTAAAATAGCATATTAACCTTAAATAACACATAAATTTTAAATACCTCAGTCGACCAAAAGAATGTGATCGCAACAGTGGTTTGAATGTGAATACAAATGAAGATGAAATAATGAATAAATATAAAATTGCAATTTCCGATTGTTAATTACGTTTAAATTAAAAAATTAATTTAGAAGTTATTTGAATTGCATGAAATAAGAAGTTGCCAAAACAAACCTAAATTGCTATGGCGAGATTACCCCTACTCTCTATTAAGCAAAGAGTCCCAGTGGTGAAATAAGATAGGTTCTCACTGTTTTTACAAAATAATAGATTTGTATATGATCCTATATATATATATATATATATATATATATATTGTAAGGTTATAGAAAGGCTGATGCACCCAAAACAATCTAAGTGCTTCCTACATGCATGCACTTAATACAGAGTAGAAGTTGCTTCGAAAGTTTTACACTCTGCACAGAAGATTATTCTACGTGTAAAATCTTCTGAAGCCAAAGTCCAAATCTTCCGAAGCCAAAGATGAAGTCTTCCGAAGCTTAGAAGACAAAGTCTTCCGAAGCCATCAAGATAGAAGAAAAATTTCTTACGAGGATAGAGAAGCCATGCTTTCTCTGATCTACTTTTTCAGAATGCTGACCAACTTTCCGCTACCACTCTAAAGACTCACCAACTTGCATAAGTTGTAAGTTGGTGAAAAGGTCCATGATTTTACAAACCGCAAATTATGGTTCTGAATTTGTAACTTTCTACTTAATGTACTTTTACCCTTTTTGTAATATATTAGGATGTGAGCTATGACATGTCATAGTCACTATTCAAAAGGCAATCTGCCTTTTGACTTTACAGTGATCTTGTTGTCTAGATTAGTGTTTTCAGCTGGCCTTCAAAGTATGGCCGGCTGTAGGATATAGTATGGAGTATCTCAGGTTCTTGTATTTTATTTCTATGCTTTGTAACACTTGTAAAAGAACTTGAGAACAATATACTTATTCCTTGAAAACCATTCGTAGTTGTTGTTCTTGGTTCTGTCTCATTGTTTTTGCTTGTGTTCCTTAGTATCATACCAAAGTTTTAGTTCCTTATTTGATCTGTTAAGTGTTCTAACTCTCTCCTCATTGTGAGACTGATTGTATTGACGCCTTCAACATTCCTTCAATTGGTATCAAAGATTCCAGGCTCTTGATTGTAAGATCTCACCATCTGAAATCTCTCAGTTTCACAAAACACTTAACATCTCAAATGGCAGTTCTCACAAAGGCTAATATGAAAATCGATACCATGACAAAGTCCCCACCGATCACTCCTAAAGATTTTGACACTTGGTGTCAAAGAATGGAAGGCTTCATCAAGTCACAAGACTCCAGGATGTGGGAGTCTGTTGTCTCCGGACCTTACATACCATGCACCTCTTCAGCTGTTGCTGGAAGTGGCATGATACCAAAAGAGGTAGCTGACTGTTCTGAAGAAAACAGAAAGAAGATTGATATAGATCGGAAAGCCATGACTGCCCTCCAAACTTCTCTTCCAAACTCCATATACAGGGGCTTCAAAAAATGCGAAACTGCTAAGTAGTTATGGGATGCACTAAAGCTCATGTATGAGGGGTCCACTGAAGCAAAAGAGAACAAGAAGGACCTCTTGAAGCAGCAGTTTGAGAATTTCACTTACAAAATAGGTGAAACCATGACTCAACAATACTTCAGGTATGTTGAGATTGTGGATACTCTGATGGATGTTTGAGTAAGTCTTGAAAATAAGGACATTGTAAGGAAGTTCATGTCCTCTCTTCCTAGACAATGGACACAACACTATGTTGTTATCAAGAGGACTGAGACCCTTAAGACTCTTACTCTTATAGAGTTGTATGGTATTCTTAGTGGCTACCAGATGGAGATGAACATGCAAAATCCATCTCGTAACTCCAGCAATCAATAGAGTTCAGCCCTTCATGTGGTTTAAAGGGATTGTAGAGAACCACAACATCATCTCAAACCACAGCATCACCTCAGCTGCTACCCCAACAACTCACAAAAGTGTCCTTTCATCACCTTCCCAGAGACACCAAGAGACAAATTCTTCTCAAGTTTTTCTGTTTGCTGATGAAAGTTCTGGCAACTTTCTCTTCACCCTTGAAGACCTGGACTATATCCATTCAGATGATCTGGAGTATATGGAAATAGCCAAGAAGTTCTACAAGAGGATAGGGAGGAAGTTTCCTAGCAATGCAGCAAGTAGCAAGGTTGGACTGGACAAAAGTAAATTGTAACTAAAACGGACACATTGCTAGAGAGTGTAAGGCACCTAGAACAAATGGTGGCCAAGCACAAACCTGACCAAACTACACTGATGGAGCCCCCCAGAATGAAAAGCCAAAGCAGCAAGTTGTAATTGCTGTTGAAGAAGGAGGCTTTGACCAGAGCTTTCAGGTTGAAGATGCATCTCCAGACTACGCACTGATGGCAGATCATGATGAAGCCAAGGTATTGGAACATCTTTGTACTCCTGAATGTATTGCTAAAGTTAACAAATATAGGTCCTACAACTTAGAGATTAGATCTAATATTGAGTCTTTAAACATCTTAAAATCTAATTTCAAAAGAGCTGAAAATGGGTACAAACTTAAAATATAAAATTTAGAGAAAACCATTGCCACTCTTAAACATGAGCATACCAACTACAGGACTCAGATCAAAGATCTCATCACTAAGTTAACTCAGTAAAGCCCGGGCAGAAAGGTGTGTTCTTGAAAAAAAGACCTTCAAAAACATGATATCCTCATCTTTACATGCCAAAGTTTGTTATCAGAATAAGCAGGGACTAGGATCTACTGAGATAGCTCCTCCACACTCTTTACTATCTGTAAGATCTCCAAGGTGTGAAACTTGTGAAGATGAGTTTCCCCTCATAGACCCCATGAGTGAAGAGGATGATGAGGATATAGTGAAGGATGGATCTGAGAAGAGTGAAAAAGATCATCTTAAGAAGGGTCACTATTCTCCTGAGGAGAGAAAAGCAGTTGGGATGACCAAGTCCAAGAGAAAGAACTTGAACAGAAAAGCCAAGAGAAAGTCCAAGAAGGCTCAAGAGATCAAGGCCACCTTTAACACTAAGCAGAAACAGGTGTTCATCTTTGCAGGATTTGAAGTGGTAAAGACACTTAATTATGAATTCTAGTACTAGGGTTTCTATTTCTTGTCAAATTCATCCCAACACGAAGAAGAAGGCTAATCAGCTGTGTACCACTGCTTCACAGCCTGAACCATCCAAATCCAACAGCAAGTCACACCTTAAAAGGCTTACTACTCATCTGTGAAGATGAAGATGGAAATGGAAAATGATCAGGATCAGTCTTGCTCTCAAAAGAAGACTCTCAGAAGAAAGCAAATGGACTGTATCATATGTGGCAGTACTTCTCATCTTGCTGAGGATTGCATTTACAATCCTAAAAGCACTGTCCATATGATCAAGGAGAAAACTTCTAAG
This sequence comes from Flaveria robusta, assembly GCA_025506415.1. Classification (NCBI taxonomy): domain Eukaryota; kingdom Viridiplantae; phylum Streptophyta; class Magnoliopsida; order Asterales; family Asteraceae; genus Flaveria; species Flaveria robusta. The sequence continues at coordinate 16,270,138 of CM046471.1, forward strand.
AAGATCAAGAAAAAGCCAGCTTCAGAAGGAAAATCTTTTCATTTTGAAAGCTCCAATGTGAAGAAGAAGACAAGTGAAAACTTGCCTTCAGAAGAAAAGTTGGTCTCGAAAGAAAGGAATGCTTCCGAAGTACTAAAGCCTGCTGCAGTGATAGCAAGATCATCGGAAGGTCCAGTCTCCAAAACTTCCGAAGTTGTCAAAACATCAGAAGTGTTGAAGGTCAATTCTAAGCTTCCAAAGGTGGTGTGGAAGACAAAAAAAGACCATGTGACGGAAAGTTCTTTATCAACAACAACTGATGGTCCACAAAGCTTGAACATAGGATCAATTACTGTTGCATTGTCTTCAAATCATGTTGATAAGCCCAAGACTAGCAAGGCTTGGGCTTCCAAATGTAACTAACTGTCTTTTTTTTTTGTGAAGGAACAGCTAAAGACCAATAGGAATGTATGGATTATTGATAGTGGTTGTTCCAGACACATGACAGGCAATGGTTCTTTACTCCAAAATTTTGAGAAAATTGATGGAGGACCAGTTGCTTTTGGAGGAGATACTGGAGGTTACATTACTAGAAGGGGCAGGGTCATAAATGGTAAGCTCAGCATTGAGAAGGTAAATTTTGTTAAAGAGCTTGGGTACAATTTACTAGGTGTATCCCAATTTTGTGATCAAAGACATAACATGCTTTTCACTGAGCATGAATGCATTGTTCTCAAGCCTGGGGTGGTCATACCTCAAGAGCATATCTTGCTCAGAGCCGCCAGGAAAGTGAACATGTACAAGATGGACTTATAGGAAACGTCTCCTTCATGAGAAGTTTCTTGCTTACTATCTAAAGCAAATAGTGATGAGTCTTTCCTCTGGCATAAAAGAATGTGTCATGTAAACTTTAAAAACATGAATAAATTAATTAAGAATGATTTGGTAACTGGAATGCCAAAAAAAAAATTTACAAGTGATGATCATTGTGTTGCATGCCTGAAAGGGAAGCAACACAAGGTATCTCACAAGCCAAAGGAAAGAAACTCCATCACTACTCCCCTACACTTGTTACATATGGATTTTTTTTGCCCCACCGGTGTAATGTGTTTAGGAAGGACCTCATATTGTTTAGTGATCACAGATGAATTTACAAGATTTACTTGGGTCTTTTTCCTTAGAACTAAGGATGAGACTCCTGAAATCTTGAAGAATTTCATTCTAAAAATTGAGAATCAATCTAATCACAAGGTCAAGATCATAAGATGTGATCAAGGAACTGAATTCAAGAAACAAATCCTTGATACATTTAGTGATAAAAAGGGTATTACAAGACAATATAGTGCTCCCAGGACTCCTCAGCAAAATGGTGTTGCTGAGAGGAAAAACAGTTACTAATTGAAGCTGCAAGAACCATGTTATCTGACTTTAAACTGCCCATCACCTTCTGGGCAGAAGCAGAGAACACTGCTATGTGCAAAATAGCGTTTTGGTGGTTAAGACTCATGGTAAGACTCCTTATGAACTATGGCACAAAAGGAGACCTTTCATTGGTTTCCTCAGATCATTTGGATGTCCTTGCACAATCTTGAATACCAAAGATCAAGTATCCAAATTTGCTGAGAAATCAGATGATGGATACTTCATTGGATACTCTTCCCATGCTAACGCTTATAGAGTATACAATCTCAGAACTAGAGTAGTTGAGGAGTCAGCCAATGTGACCTTCAATGAACACACTTCTTGTGTGAGAGGTTCTGGTCTAAATTGGTTGTTTGATCTTGATTTAGTTACCAACTGTTTTAACAAGTCTTGTGAGAATGTTTCAGGATCTACAGGTATCTTATCAAAAGGAGATCCTGACCCAAGATTTGCGCTGAGAATACCGTCAAATCATACTACTTTAGTTCTAGTGGTAACAAATTCTGCAGATGGAGTTCCTATCAGAACAACCCTAACACATCCAGCTGATACATCTGAGGTGCCTTCAAATTACAGCTCAGAGGCACAAAACTCAAAAGAAGGAGATTCAAATACAGGAGGAAGTAGCGGTGGTGATAGTGATCAAGAATTTCTTGATGCTGAAAATCACTCCATGAAAGACAACATCAATGATGTCACACACTCATTGGATCAAGTCTCTCTTGATAAGTGTGCTGATGTGGTGGGAGATTCTTCACTGCCTAATCAAAATTTTTCAAATTTAGATCTCTCCAATCAACTTGCTGTGATCCCTCAACTCAGGATCCACAAGTCACACCCCACCACAAACATCATTGGAGATGTTGACAAGGGGGTAAGAACAAGAGGGCAAACCCATGACAAAATTGTTTGTCTCTACTCTTTTTTCCTATCCCAAATAGAGCCAAAAAAAGTTGAAGAGGCTTTAAAGGATGGAAGTTGGATTGAAGCTATGCAAGAAGAGCTGCTTCAATTCAAGAGGCAAAAGGTTTGGAACTTATGCCCTCTTCATTCAGGCAAGACTACCATAGGAACCAAGTGGGTCTTTAGGAACAAGAAGGATGATAGAGGACTTGTCATCAAGAACTAGGCTAGACTAGTTTTTCAAGGGTACACTCAAGAAGAAGGGATTGACTACACTGATGTTTTTGCTCCAGTAGCAAGACTTGAAGCTATTCGGATATTCCTAGCTTTTGCTGCATCCAAGAACTTCAAGGTCAATCAACTTGATGTCAAGTGTGCATTCTTATATGGGGTGATTGATAAAGAAGCGTATGTCAAACAACCACCTGGCTTTGCAGACCCAGATCATCCTGATTATGTCTGCAAGCTTGATAAAGCTCTTTATGGGCTGTATCAAGCTCTAAGGAAGTGGTATGAGACTCTATCTCAGTACCTATTTAGCATGGTTATAGAAGGGTTACTATAGGTGGAACTCTTTTCATCAAAGTAACAGGAAATGACTTAATGCTGGTTCAAGTATATGTAGATGATATTATCTTCTGGTCAACTAATCCAAGGCTCTGCGAAGACTTTGAGAAGCTGATGAAGAATAGATTTGAAATGAGTGCCATGGAGAACTCAATTTCTTTCTAGGAATTCAAGTGAAAAAGGTTGACAATGGAATCTTCATAAGTCAGTCAGAGTATGTACAAGACATACTTACAAGATTCAGCATGACTGATTGTAAGGTTGCAAAGACACCCATAGCAAGAAACCACTCCCTTGGACCTGACCTTAAGGGGAAGTGTGTGGATGAACATCTGTACAGGGCTATGATTGGGTCTCTTATGTACCTCACAACCAGTAGGCCTGATATCATGTTTGCCACATGTATTTGTGCAAGATATCAAGCCAACCCCAAGATGTCTCACCTGTTTGCTGTCAAGTGAATTCTAAGATATTTCAAAGGTGCTCCATCATTAGGCCTTTGGTACCCAAAGAATTCCGACTTTAATCTGTATGCCTATACAGATAGTGACTATGGTGGTTGCAACATGACTACAAAATCTAAATCCGGGGGATATCAATTTCTTGGTGGTAGAGTAGTCTCATGGCAATGCAAGAAACAATCCTATGTATCTGCATCAACTGCTGAAGCAGAATACATTGCTACTGCTAGCTGCTGTGCTCAAGTGCTTTGGATTCAGAATCAGATGCTAGACTATGGATTCAACTTCAAGGAGACTCCTATCCACATAGACAACAATAGTGCTATCTCCATTATAGGTATCATTTGATTATAAATAACATTGAAAAAGGCTTAATCAAACTAGTTAAAGTTAACACAAATGAACAATATGCTGATTTGTTCACCAGAGCTTTTGATGAACAGAGATTTAAGTATCTTATATCAGCTATTGGGATGATTAACTTTGAGTAGCTTTTCTTAAACTTAAACACAATATTATTTCTAAAATCTGTGTCCTAAGTTGTCTATTTTATCAACTTCATAAGCCCCTGATTACCTTGGAAGGAGAGCTTTTGTTTAAAATATATTTCTTAGATTTTTGAAAAAACTTTGAACATATTTTTTTTTCGGAAGAAATCAAGTTACCTTTGGAAGAACATTATGTCTTTTACACCCAATAACTACTTATGAGAACTTACCTTCGGAAGAAATTCTTCAGTATCTTCTGAAGCTTAATTTACTCATAAGTACTTATATGCTCTTGAAGAACAATTTTCTTCCGAACGTAATTATGTCTCTGAAGATTTATTCTCTTAAGAATGAAGATTTCAAGTCTTGATCTCTTCCGAAATCAAAGCATGTCTCAGAAGCGAAAATTCTTTAAGTATTTTCCTTCCGAAGCAAAATTTTCAAAACTCTCAGAAATATCTTCCGAAGCCAAATTGGCTTCGGAAGCTTTTATCAAAACTTCTGAAGCCATATTACCATAGGAAGATTTTTGACTTACAAGAAAACTACCTTTTTGGGCATTTTTTCAGAGGTGGGACCGACATTCGGATTTCAAAGTTTATCCTTTCGCATTAACTTTGTCTCAAATCCATTTCATATATAAATATCTAACGATTTCCCCCTCTATCATTTTTCTCTTCATCTGTAATTCTCTCTAACCTAAATTCACCCACAAACCACCTTTGTTCTTACCTTCCTTCACGCTGAAGTTCTCTCAAATGGCGAATCTCGATCGCAGAAACCAGCCCGATTTCTCCATGCAACACAATTAGGTTGCTCTGTTGAACTCTAAGAAAGATCCAAGTTTGTCAGAGGTCTATCGATTTCTTTCTTTGTCAAACTACTTCACCTCCCTTACCATTGATCCTCCTCTCTATAAAGATCATCTTTTGGACTTCTTGCGGACCTATCAAGAGGTCACCATTGATGGGGAAAAGGCACTGTCTGCCATAGTGCAGGGGAGGATAATCTTCATCACTCCGGCCATGGTAAACACTCATCTTCAGCTGGATGATGCAGAAGGTGATTTGTCTTTTCCCAAATCTACTGTCAACCATTCTTTTGAGCAGATGGGATATGAAGGAGATTTTTGTTGGTCCAATTGATCGATAAACAGTGCAATTGATGATCAAAACGTTCAAAATCCACTAACAAACATCCATGATAACCACACAACAATGATATACCATCAAAGGTGTTCAATAATAATGAATACAAATCAAACAATAATAAGATCAAAGGCTCAAAATGAATTCTATTAGTTTCCAGCCACCAATTACAGACTTGCAACAATACTATCTCGAATTAGGGTTTTTGCAAGGTTGGCCTACAAAGATGGAATCAATTCAATATATAGGGTAACTAGTTTTGCTGACAGTCATGCCCATGACCAGTTTCGCCTGGCAATGAAACATAGTTTCGCCGGGAGAGCCTGGTCTGCTGACTGTTTCGCTCATAGTTTCGCTGGGCAGCAAAAAGCACAAAATTCAAAACTTAAACAAAGTAATCTAACATAAATTCTATTACATTTAAACATAATATAAACACTAACTAAGGTGAGTCCAACCTAATCTTGATCTTCAATACTCCCCCTAGGTTGGACCTCACCTACTGGATCTTCTTCTGCAGCATCATCAGTTTTTGCTTCCTTTCCAGCTTTGGGTGTAGACTCTTCTTCAGCTCCTGCAGGATCAGCTTCCTCACCATGAGCACTTGCACGTTCAAATTGCTTAGAAAGGTCCTGCACATCCATCCTCATCTCGTCAGCTTGAAGAATCTTTTCAGCTAGCTCCCTGACCTCTGCCCTTACACCACGGGCTTTGTTTGCAACCTCCATAAACAAACTTGCTTCCTTTCTAGTCTCAGCTCCTACTCCCGCTTTAATATGGTTCTCACACAGCATCAGCAGATCTTCATCACAGAAGGAGAATACTTCCATAGGATCAAACAATTTAGTCTCGGGTCCATCCTTAACCCTTATCACTGCCTCCCCAGTGTTATTATCATAAAACCACTTCTCAAACATTTGGAGCCTTTGTGGGAGGGGATCAGGTAGTCTTACCCTGCTAACAGTCTTTGGGGGCTTTACCTTTAGCACAATCCTTCCTTTTCCAGTCACCCAGTCTTTGTCTTTCTTGGATCTTTTTCTCTCAGATTTCATGAAACCAAATGACTCAAAATTATCATTTGTCCCTCGTTTAATCTCTTCTTCTAACAGCTTAGCTCTTTCGCTCAAATGGGAGTCAATCAATGGAATCTCTACTAACCTCCTCAAATCCCACTTAGGCAAGGTCTTGAAAGCCTTCCTTTTATGCAAATAAGATATCCTACCACCCCTTCTCTTTATCATAAACATCTTCAAGCTCGCATTAAACTAGTTTCGCTGACAGTGAAACTGTCATGCCCATGACCAGTTTCGCCCAGCGACGAAACATAGTTTCGCCGGGAGAGCCTGGTCTGCTGACTATGAGCTTCGCTCATAGTTTCGCTAGGCAGCAATAATCACAAAATTCAAAACTTAAGCAAAGTAATCTAAAATAAATCCTATTACATTTAAACATAATATAAACACTAACTAAGGTGAGTCCAACCTAATCTTGATCTTTAATTTTTCTGTTAGAACCTTCAGAAAAGGGAAGGTTTCTTCTCAATGAAAATACCTCCTCCATGTGGTCATTCACAGTCTATCCAAAAAACATGGAGGATGGGACCAAGTTCCTTACGATCTCTCCTTCATAGTCCATGGAATGGTTCAGGGGTCAAGTTAAGGTATTCACAATTTGTATACACTAACCTGCTTGCAAACTTAGACTCCTTAGAATATTACATGTTCCCTAGGTATGTCCAGCACATTCTCAACTATGAACTGGGCTCACAGTTGTGGGGAACAGATAAAATTCTTAAATTGGGAAAGATGAAGCCTGGCATCTTCAAAATTATGATAAAACCAACCGTGGGTTTCTTAGGGGTAGAAACAGCCCTTGTCCCAAAAATGTTAGAGCTCATTGCTCAAGGTGTCAGCCTAGCAGCACCAGCTAGTGTTGAACCCACACCTTCTACTTTTTAACAACCCTCTCAGCCTCAAATAACCATCTCCTACCAAGTTGTGCAGGCCCCACCAACCATACGGGAAGAAGTGGACACTGGAGCTCCCACTTCTCCTGGGGAGCAAACCACTCCCATCTTACAGATAATCAGTGCTGAGGTTAATCATGCTCAGCCTGATGAGCTCATAACCCCAATAGCCTTAAGCCTTTACTCAGAGTCTCAAAACTTTAGTAAAAAACCTTTACGGGAAAGTACCATCTCTAGCCTCTTGATCTCAACCAACCAATTCCCAACCTATAATTCTATAATGATGAAGACATGGGATTCAGTGAGTACCATGAGTCTCTCCTCTCCACACTTAATCAAGGAGAGATGAGTACCTCTGCTTCTCTCATGTCTAGCCCACATCATCCACCCCCAACTGAGGTGGATTTACCTGAATCTATTTAGGAGGTCCATATGGAAGAGGCTCTTACTATTGCTAGTGATTACATCCTTAAGACCTCAACCATGGCAACTCAGCCCATTGACACTTCACCTGAAGTTATCAGTGAACAGAGGAAAACCAGCAGCCAAGAACACTATGCTTATGATGAGGAAGAAGACCTTGGTCCAATTCTCTCATCTCCCCATGATTCTTCATCTGAAGATGAGGGGAGTCTAAAACTAAAGGTGCAAAAACTTCTACAAACCTAAACCTATTTAGTCTCCAAGGTCAGTCATTTGGAATCTCAAGTGACTACCTTACAGTAGAGGGTCAATGACAAGGAACTTGAGATCATCGATCTCAAGGGCAAGCTAGCTGGGAGACCAATAAGACAAACTCAACCAGGTCCACAAGAACTTATGGAAGTGGTGGACTTAACCTCCAGCTCACTTATGCAAGTGGGTGATGCTACCAAAAAGGGGGAGAAAGTCCATGCAACCACAGAACGAGTGAGTTTTGTCCAGAGTATGGATAATGAGGACTCACCAACCTCACTTGTAGTTGTTCAGACTCAACAACTTCCTCAGGCTCACACTGATGTGGAGGCCATGATACAACAACTTTTTGAGGAATGAATTCCAATTGCCATGTCTGCCCAATCCCACCCTGCTAAAAATCCAATAGTGGGATGGTGGTATGACAGTGCAAGAATGGCATTGGTGCTCTCAAAATCTCATGGGAGCAGGAGCTTTTCAACTTTCAGACCTTGAGATTCCATTAGAGTATTAACTTGGTTGATCTGCCACTTCTCAACCCAAGCCAAAACAAACAGACTGGCAGATTAGCTGAAGCAATTCAAGAATGGGTGTTGCAGGAGTTCAGACACAAAGCACAACTATATAGACAGAGGCTAGCAGGAAAAACTGTTGGTCAACTGGATACTAAAGCAGACCCTAAGATTAGCTTCGAAGGGGAAACCTCGGTTGAAGGTCTAGTAGTGGAACTTGTGAACCTTGAGACAGGCTCATCCTCGGCACCCAGTACCCTTAGTGAAACACCTGCTTATGAAGGTGTATCACAACCTCTTTCTGGCCAGAGCTCAAGTTTAGCACAATCTTTAGAAGGCCAAAGCTCTCTCCACCCTGAGTCATACAGGCCTACAATTGACAAAGGGAAAAGGAAACTGACTCCTGAGGAGATTAAGGAGGAGAAAAAGGATGGGAAGAGGAAGGCTAGGGGAGAGAGAACATGAGAGATCCCAAGCTTCATGCAAGCTGCAATCAGGGCTGCCCACAGGCCTGATACTCAAGATGATGAGTTAAGGGCAGCCAGATTGAATTCTTTGGGATTAAGGAACTATAATATAGATGAAATCATCTCTCTTCCCTTGGTAGAGTTAAATGAACAAGCAGATAATGAGTTGTCTAAAGAGAGGAAGGAAGATGAGGCTGCAGAGTTTCTTCTCAAGATAAAAGAAGAAAGAAATTATACAAAGCTCCTACCCTCTCTCCAGTTCAAGAAAATCCTGAGAAAGAGACTGTGGCTATACAACAGGAACAAACTTAGATAGGTAGAGAAAAAGAAAGACAGAAGATGATAGTCTATCTGAGTGCCACAGGTCTCTATCAGGCAGCAGCTCTCAACCCTCTCTCATACGAGTATATTGAGTTTGAGTACCTCAAACAGCTGCAAGAAGAAGCTCAAACCCAAAGAAAAGTTGTTAAGAGGAAAATGAGAGAAGAGGCTGCTAAAACAAGAGCCACCATTAGAGCATAAGAAAAGAAATCAGCTGACAGGCTAAAGATGGTGAGCTTCTTGAAGCTATATGGGTTCTCCGGAAGGAGACTTGGTCCTATGTCTCTATCCACAATGGATGAGCATACCAGAAGGATCAACCAGAAGATAAATGACGATCAGCTGGTTGACTTGCATTCTCCACCAAGTCAAGTTGTACCTGAAGTTGAGGTGAAGGTTGAACCACAAGAGACAACACAACCTGATCTTAAAGCTACATTTAAGCCAACTTCATCTTCTGACCCACAGTAGGGTTCTGGTCCTCCTTCTTCTGAACAAGTAAGGGAAAAGGACCTAACTGAGGAGAACAAGAAAAGCTCATCAGGTGCTGCAGGCCACTCTCCTCGTTTAAAATACAAAAAGAGGAAAAGGATGGCCATCAGAAGGGACAAGAAGAAGAAGAAAAAGTCCAAGACATCCACCTCTGCACCTTAGGATGAATCAGAACATCCTAAGGAAGTGCAACAACAAGCTGCTCAACCAACTCTAATTCAAGTAGAGCCACTTACATCAGGAAGACCCATCTTGTCTTGGACCTTTGCTACTAATCCAGATAGATGGCATGTCATAAGAGATCAAGGTGGTCAAGATGTCTATCTCTTGCAGGACATGCTTGATCTACCCCTACATGATCTCTTTGACATGAGAAGATATTATGAAAGTCTGAAGGATCCTAACCAAATGATGAAGAAAAGAATGCTCTTGATCCTAATAAGGACTGTCAACTGCTGAAACACTTCTCTGTTTTGGTAGCATCAGCCTAGGGGGAGTTTGTAAGGTTATAGAAAGGCTGATGCACCCAAAACAATCTAAGTGCTTCCTGCATGCATGCACTTAGTACATAGTAGAAGTTGCTTTGGATGTTTTACACTCTGCACAGAAGATTATTCTAAGTGTAAAATGTTCCGAAGCCAAAGACCAAATCTTCCAAACCAAAGATGAAGTCTTCCGAAGCTTAGAAGACAAAGTCTTTCGAAGCTTAGAACACAAAGTCTTCCAAAGCCATCAAGACAGAAGACAGATTTCTTTCGAGAACAGAGAAGACATGCTTTCTCTGATCTATTTATTCAGAAAGCTGACCAACTTTCCGCTGCCACTCTGAAGACTCACCAACTTGCATAAGTTGGTGAAAAGGTCCATGCTTTTGCAAACTATAGATTATGGTTCTGAGTCTGTAACTTTCTACTTAATGCACTTTTATCCTTTTTGTAAAATATTAGGATTTGAGCTATGGCATGTCATAGTCACTAGTCAAAAGGCAATCTGCATTTTGACTTTACATTGATCTTGTTGTCTAGATTATATATATATATATATATATATATATATATATATATATATAGGGGCTGGTTCAAATAAAAAAAACCATTTGCCTAAAAAGTCTAAGAAGCAATATGGGATTGACTCATGGCATATTTAAAATTAAATAGAAGGGTAATATTGTCTTTAACAATCAGCAACATATTAACAGCACAAAAATTAGTTTTTTTTATTTTCTTCAATCTATTCCTAATCTCAATTGATTTTATTCATCTTTTTTTTAGGTTTTTATTTCATTCAATCAAAACTCAATCCAATTTTAATATAAAATCAATTTCCTCTTCCACATCTGTGTGTTCTAATTAAAAGTCAATTTAATTTTAATATAATATGCGTTACATGTCAAATAAAAAAATTTGATTTGGCTAAAAAGCCTAAAAAGCAATATGGTAAGGACACATGGAAGTATTTAGAATTTAGTATGAAGGGTAATATTGTTATTTTTGCAATCATCAAGATATTAAACAACACCAAAAGTAATTTCTTCTATTTTCTTTAACATGCTTATTGATTTTGAGATCTAATTCTATTTTATCCATTTATTATTTAAGTTTTTGATTTCATTTAATCAAAATTCAATTTAATCTAAATATATAATTCAATTCAATATGCGTTATATGTCAAAATACCACATAAACACAACATGTTTTGTGCTGCTTTACCAAGAATGTGTTGGTTTACCCTAAATCAGCTGAAAACATCTTGTTTTATGTTAAATAAGCACATCAGATATTATTTTATGTGAAAATATCAGATAATGTGTTGTTTTATGTGAAAATATCAGATAATGTGTTGTTTTATGTGAAACTAGCACGAAACATGATTTTTTGCATGAAAGCAACTTATAACATCATGTTTTACATGAAAACAATCCAAAACGTGTTGCTTTACATGAAAGCAACACAAAACGTGAAAACAACGCAGAACGTGGAAACAACACAGAACATGCAATTTTAAATACTACCACACATGAAAACGTCAAAAAATGTGTTGCTTACATTGAAACCATATAGAGCGTGTTGTAAATATAAAACAACAAAGGATGTAATGTTTTACCTTGTTAATTTACTGTAAATAACACATAAATTTATTTTGTTCTATGTAATCTTTTAAACTAAACAAAACAAAACATTATCTCTTACCGTAAAACAATATATAAACTAAATCAACATATAAGGTATTTTCTTATCATTAAACAACATAGAATGCACCATTTTATCGTAAAATAACACAATTTTAGAATAATTTCAAGTGAAGTTTTACCATTAGACAATACAAAACATTATGTTTTACCCTAAACCAGAATATAACATGTTTTTAACCCTAAAGCAACACATAATGTGTTGTTTTACCCTACAACAGCACATATTGTGTTGTTTTAACGTTAAACAACACAAAAGTGTTGTATTACGACAAAACAGTACATAATGTGTTGTTTTTATCATAAAACAACACATTTTCGTAATAATGATTTTTTATTAAAAAAATATTACAATACTATACTCAAATTAAAGAGGATAAAATGCTTGATTTTATGATGCGATTAATTTTAAAAAATAATATCGTATAAAAAAGTTACATAAGTTTAAATAAAGTGGGGGGATTTAAAAAAAAGTTAACAAAAGTGTCTTTTCCCATAATACCCTTGGGACCACTTTTATGCCCAAAAATTAATCTCAACCATTTATTAATTAATTTTTGGGCATAAAAATGGTCTCAATGTTAGTATGGGAAAAGACATTTTTATTGACTTTTTTTTCAATTTCCCCCATTTTATTTAAACGTTCGTAACTTTTTTATACGGTATTATTTTTTAAAATTAATCGTATCAAAAAATCAAGCGTTTTATACTCTTTAATTGGATTATAGTATTGCAATATTTTTTTTAATAAAAAAAATCATTATTACAAAAATTTGTTGTTTTATGATAAAAACAACACATTATGTACTGTTTTGTCATAAGATAACACTTTTTGTGTTGTTTAACGTTAATACAACACGTTATGTGCTGTTTTTGGGTAATGCAACATATTATGTGTTGTTTTAGGGTTAAAAAACATGTTATGTTCTGTTTTAGGGTAAAACATAATGTTTTGTGTTGTCTAATGTTAAAACGTCACTTGAAATTATTGTAAAATTGTGTTGTTATACGATAAGAGCGTGCATTCTGTATTGTTCAATGATAAGAAAACACCTTATATGTTGCTTTAGGTTATATATTGTTTTACAGTAATAGATCATGTTTTGTTTTATTTAGTGAAAAAGATTATGTAAAATAACTTAAATTTAAGTCTTGTTTACAGTAAAATAACAAGATAAAACATCACATCCTGTGTTGTTTTATAATAAATCAACACGCTCTATATGGTTTCAATGTAAAACAACATATTCTTTAATGTTTCATGTGTTGGTAGTATTTAAAATAACACGTTTTGTGTTGTTTTCACGTTCTGTGTTGTTTTCACATTCTGTGTTGCCATGTAAAACAACACGTTTTGGGTTGTTTTCATATAAAACAGAATATTATGAGCTGATTTCATGCAAAAAGCATGTTTCGTGCTACTTTCACATAAAACAACATATTATCTGATGTTTTCATATAAAACAATATGTCATGCACTTATTTAACAAAAAAACAAGATGTTTTTAACTCATTTAAGGTAAACCAGCACATTTTGGGTAAAACAACACAAAACATGTTATATTTATGTGGTATTTTAACATATAACGCATATTAAAAATGATTATATTACTGTTAATTTTAAAATCCGTGATCCTGTTTGAATATATCATATAAATTACGAAGTAAAAAATTATGAAGATCAAAATGATTCTCGAGAAAGAAAATGATCTAAAATATAAAGAAAAATATTTCATACTCTAAATATAAATAAAATTAAACAAAATATGTTTGAAAAATATGATATATCTAGGTTTCGGATAAATAAAAAAATAAATGCAACATTAAACTACCTTTGTTCTAAATTGATTTTATATTAAAATTATATTGACTTTTAATCAGAATACACAGATCTGGAAGAAGAAATTGATTTTATATTAAAATTAGATTAAGTTTTGATTGAATGAAATAAAAAACCTAAAGAAGAGATGAATAAAATCAATTGATATTAGGAATAGATTGAAGAAAATAAAAGAAACTAATTTTGCTGTTGTTTATATGTTGCCGATTGTTAAAAACAATATTAGCCTTTCTATTCAATTCTAAATATTGTCATGTGTCAATCCCGTATTGCCTTTTAGGTTTTTTAGGAAAATAATTTTTTTATTTGAACCACCCCTTATACATACATATATATGTATATATATATATATATATATACATATATATGTATATATATATATATGTATATATATATATATATGTATATATATGCATAAGAATGGGATCATGTAAGAACCCTTTCTTTTTATAAGAACCCTTTAACTCTAATATCCACCTTTTATTTAGCATCTAAAATGGAATATTTCATTTGGGTGGTTCTTATTATATAATGGGTATATTGGTAATTTTTAATTTGTACTCTTATTGAGTGTCAGACACCCATCACATCCAAAACATTATCTCATCTCTATCTTTGTTCTTCAAACTACAAATCTTATCACTTTTTTAGACCAAGACCAAAAACACCTATCTCCTTCAAACAACAAATCTCATCATTTTCCTTAGATCAAGAACACAAGTACCACCAGATCTGAAGGCACCACCACTGCATATACTGTTCTTAAATCACACCACCACCACATCTACTAGAAAGACATCGACCACCATCGCACCATCGAAGTTCTTCATCGAAACTCACTGGACTTCTTCAATATCACACTCTCTCAAATCCCTATTTCCCCTATTTACAACCTCTTTGATACCCTACCAATACCAATCACACTCCTCCTCATTTAATTTCATAAAAACTGGGAGGTCGCTGTTTAATTTCACATAAACCTGGAGGTTCGTCGTTGAAGTCACATATCGAAGGCATCATTGTTGGTGTTATTGCTTCCTGTTGTGGTGGCGATTGGTGATGTAATGGTTCCCTGTGTTTTGATTTCGACCTTTACTTGCGTTAGAAGATACGGTTTTAAAAGCATTTGGGTAGATACTTGTTTAGAAGTACATTGACTGATGTTGCATGATTAGATCTCATTTAATCACATGTAAGTGCGCACATTTAATTCATTGTTACATTTGAGATTTTTAACCATTAATGTTTATATTTGTAAATTTTGACTCATACGGCACACATTTGTTTTTTTGTGTTTTGTATAATTTTCTGTTATCTATAATCAACACATGGTTTAGTGGATGCCACTTGACCTTTTTTTTCTGGTTGATTAAATATGTATATTTTTGGTTGCAGAATATGCCACAAGCTAAAGCTTCTTCTCTTTTAGCTATGGTCTGCTTTTATATCTTATTGAATTTTACAATCTATAATCACTAGCTTTTGTTACATTAGTGAAACCTATGTTACATTAGTGTAACTATATTGTTAAGTTACTATAACCACCATGTCACATCAGAGTAACTCCTATATTTACATCAGATTAACCCCATGTTACATCAGTACAACCTTCATATTTACATTAACTTCTCATCCTCTGTGATTATCAAATTCTATGTTGACTTCTTACGATTTTAAAGATCATGATGTTTTGAGTTGTTTTTTGATTAACGTATGATGGTACATTAGTATAATTTCTATGTTACAATAATGTAGTTCCATCTATTACATTTAACATTATTAAATTGGTTTGAAAAATAGTTACGTTAGTGGTTACACTAATGAAACTTGGATAAAATATAATGGTCAATAATAGAAAGATTAAAGTGATGTAAACATGATGATTACAGCACTGTAAGGCCACACAACAACAAAGTAACTACCACTTACACTGGCGTATTTATATACATATATATAAATATGTATACATATATATAGATATATATATATATATACATATATATATATATATATATACATATACACATACATATATATATATAGAGGAGGGATCCTAAGAAAACCATATAGTTTTGAGAAAACCAAAAAAACCAAATCTAGCCAATCAAAAATTTTCAGTATTTATATATACTTAATATTTTCAATGGGTGTTTTAGTAATTTGATATTAAATATATTTTTAGTAAATATTTAATGTTGACTACAATCCCTTCTTTTTCTCCCTGCTTTAACAAATTCATTTATAGAGTTTTTAAATACATTAACTCATCCAGCAATTTCATATTTGGCCTATTTAATTCTCACAAAATGTATAGTCATTCGTTTCTACATAACCAACTTCACAAAAAGTTTAATCCATTCAAGCATTCATATGTTCATTTGATACAGAAGGTAATAGCTTCTTTATTATTCTCAACTGATTATTGATTACAACAATAGATTTTTTAATTTTTTTGATTTTGTATACCGTTTAGAATGAATAACAATAATTTTTTCACAATGATCGTTGCAAATGATATGGAAAACAACTAATTTGCTGACGCAAGTCTATAATAGAATCAATTAGATTGTAGTTGTTGGTTACATATATGTATCAGTTGAGTATTAATGATGAACTTAATGAATATATCCAAAATTTGAGTAGTGATAATGGACACAATAAAGCAAAGAACTCCATGAAGATGATGTCAAACAAAGATAAACAATAATGAAGATGATGATAGAATGCAAGGGATACGTATACGTAATAGATACCAGTTAGATATATTTGTTTTTGGTTTCTTCTTCTTCTTCTTTATAGTGTATCGCTTACATATATGTATACAAGTTTACTTACACGCAAACATACGTGTTAAAATGTTTACATAACACAAGCATATACATAAGCATGCTTAAATATTTGTAATCATATATGTAGATGTGCTTAAATATATGTACGAATATATGTGAACATGTTTACGTATACGTAAACACGTTTATGTATACACTCAAACATATATGTGAACTTGTTTACGTATACGTAAGCATGCATGTAATTACAAAATGACCGCAAAAAATATTTTCGTTCTTTTAATATACTTTGGGTTTGTGCTTTAAATAAATGCATATGATTTTAAATAGATTTGATATTGTGATTGACTTTGGTGAGAGAGAAAGAGATATTTAAGGTATTTTGGTTGTTTTTAATTTAAAAAAAAACTACAATGTACCAAATATACCCCTGAATCATTTAAGTAAATTAATTATCTTTTAAATATTTATAAATCTACCATTAATGAATATCAACCATTGATCAATCTTGATCAAAGGTTTAAAAATAGTTTTCTTAGTTTTCTTATAAGTGGAGGTTTTCTTAGGAACATTCCCGTAAATATGTATATATATACATATTTATATATAAGGTAAAGTTCTATTGAGAACCCATGATTATTGTAAGAAACCTTTAACCAAATGTGAACCCTTGATTAAACTCTTATGGCATGAGATGATGCCAAGTGTCTCATCTCTTTTTTTAATAGAAAAGGACATTTTTAACATTTCAATACTACCCAAAAGTCAGCTTTTTATATGGTAGTGACAAGCGTCACCACCTACTATTAAAATATTCCATCTACTTTTTACTTTTTATTTTATAAAAGTTTACCCCCTTGTTTTTTAAACTACTATAATTTTTTTTTATCAAATGTTAGATTTTTATAAAAAAAACACCATTAAACTCATCTGATTTTTTCTTTAATTTCATTATACTTTTGCTAAAAAAAGATCATTCGAAATTACTATAACATGACGTAATACACAAATGTAATAATATGTTACACCATAAAAATTAAAAACAATTACAATACAAATCAAAATAAAATTACACTACAATAATTATGTTTAAATTCAATAGTGATGTAACAAAAAGAGGATTACACTATTTTAACACAAATGGTACATTGAGCAACACTACTTACTGCAGGACCGTTGAAGGGGTTCAATGCAATTAGTTTCACAATGAGCAGAGACTTTAGAACATTTAACAGATCAAATAGAGAACTGGAACCTTTAGAATGATACTAAGAAACACAAGCAAATAAGAAAGACAGAACTAAGAACAACAACAGAATGGTTTTCAAGGATAAAGTATATTGCTCTCAAGTTCTTTTACAAGTGTTACAAAGCATAGAAAAATAAGATACAAGGACCTGAGATACTTTATACTACATCCTACAGCCGGCCATACTTTGAAGGCTAGCCGGAAACACTAATCTAGACAACAAGATCAATGTAAAGTCAAAAGGCAGATTGCCTTTTGACTAGGGACTATGACATGCCATAGCTCACATCCTAATATATTACAAAAAGGATAAAAGTACATAAAGTAGAAAGTTACAGACTCAAGACCATAATCTATAGTTTTCTAAAGCATGTACCTTTTCACCAACTTGTGTAAGTTGGTGAGTCTTCAGAGTGGCAGCGAAAAGTTGGTCAGCTTTCTGAAAAAGTTGATCAAAGAAAGCATGTCTTCTCTATCTTCGAAAGAAATCAGTCTTCTCTCTTCAAGGCTTCGGAAGACTTTGTCTTCTAAGCTTCGGAAGACTTCATCTTTTGCTTCGAAAGATTTAGTCTTTGGCTTCGGAAGATTTTACTCTTAGAGTATTTTCTTTGCAGTGTGTAAAACTTTCGATGTAACTTTCATCATGCACAAAGTGCATGCATGCAGTAAGCACCTTGAGTGTTTTGGGTGCATCAGCCTCTTCTGTAATCCTTACAAACTCCCACTAGGCTGATGCTTACAAAACAGAGAAGTTCTTCGGCAGTTGACAGTCCTCATTAGGATCAGAAGCATTCTTTTCTTCATCAATTGATCTGGATCCTTCAAACTTTCATAATATCTTCTCATATCAAAGAGATCATGCAGAGGTAGATCAAGCATGTCCTGCCAGAGATAGACATCTTGACCACCTTGATCTCTGATAACATACCCTCTGTCTAGATTTGCAGCAAATGTCCAAGACAGGATGGGTCTTCCTGATGCAAGAGGATCTACATGAATTAGACTTGATTGAGCATCCTCTTGTTGCACTTCCTCAGGATGCTCTGATTAATCCTGAGATACTGAGGTGGATGCCTTGGACTTTTTTTTCTTCTTCTTGTCCCTTCTGATGGCCATCCTTTTCCTCTTTCTGTATTTCAACTGAGGAGAGTGGCCTGCAGTGCTAGTTGTGCTTTCTTTATTCTCCTTAGTTGGGTTCTTATCCCCCATTTGTTGAGAAGAAGGGGGTTCAGAACCCTGCTGTGGGTCAGAAGATGAAGTTGGCTTGGATGTAGCTTTAGGATCTGTAACACCCGGAAATTTTAAAAGAAGAGAAAAAGCGAAGAAAAAAAAAGAAAAGCAAAATAACCCAAGTTGAGGGGTTAAAGTTGTGCAAGGGGCAAACTTTATTATTAATTTGTTCAAAAAGGTGGCATGGCCGCCCACCCCTATTGCACATCATCTTCATGTCGATTTTCTAGAGAGAGAAAGCAGGGAATTCTCTTCGGTTTTAGAGAGAGGAAGCGGAAGAAGTCGAAATTCAGGTTAGTTTTCTGATTTTTGGGGTGTTCTTGGCTGCATTTCAGCTTCGGGTATGTGCTTATGTGCTTGTATGTGTGTTCGGTTGTGTGATTTGGTGTTTTTAGGTGTTTGAACTCATAAGCATCTGGGTTTGAAGGAAGTCTTACTCGGAAGTTGCAAGAGGTGAGTTCTAGATCCCCGTTTTTACATGTTTTAACTGATGTTGGGGCTGGAAATGCATGCTTAATCGTTTTATTGAAATTTGGGTGTGTACCCGTATGTATGTGTATGTGCCCTGTTGGGTGGGAGTATGTTCGGAATGATTTTTGGGTTATGTTCATGATTTTATGCTTGTTTGATGCTTAGTATGCTAGAAACTAGGCTAGAACAGGTTGGATTGATGTTTTTGAGGTCTGAAAATGATGGCAGTTAGAAAGTAGTTGGCCATGCGCCTAAGTGCTCATGCGCCTGAGATCATGCACCCAAACAGTACCCAAACGCCCAAGGCTCATGCGCACAAATAGTGCCCATGCGCCTAGAATATTGTCCAGACGCCTAAGTGCCCATGAACCTAAACCAGGCACATGCGCCTGCATAGTACTCATGCGCCTAGAAAGTTGTCCAGGCGCCTAAGTGATGGTCGTGCGCCCAAATAGGGCCCATGCGCCTTAGTCACCCATGCGCCTAAGTATTCATGCGCCCGCATAGTGCTCGTGCGCATGCATAGTGCTCATGCGCCTAAGACTTAGAAAATTTTCTGAAATTTTCGGGAAAGAAGGACTTTTAGGCTATGACTTGGGATGTCTCCGGGGATGATATGTGATTATTATATGACGCTTTTATGCATGTTTATGGTCTATTTTCTTTATGTTCCTATTATGTATTTCTCCGTGGCCTTACGTGGTGTGAATATGTTAATGAATGTAAAGTATTATCTTAACGAAGTGAAAGATCTAAGATAATGAAAGTGGAACATAATGAATGAACGAATGAAAGTCTTGCAAACAAAATGTAAGGAGGTTCACAACTCCTTGAGAGTTGTTAGCTCAACTATGTGTCATACAGCGTGCGATCTTGGCTGCCCCATGAGGGATGCACACACAGGGGGATCAGTCTTGGTGACTGTTCCATACATGCGAAACGGGGTCCTTGTCGCTAAACCCTAGATTAGTTGGCTTCGTGCCCAAGAGGGGGGTTTAGTATATGACAGGACCTAGATAGAAGTGAAAGATAACATAATGTGCGAAATGTACGAAACGTGCGATAAGTACGAAAAGAACGATGACGGAAGATAATAAATATTACCTTGATGTATGTATAATGTGTGACCATGTGCGCAAGTATGAAAAGGTTTTAACGAATGAAAGGTTATATATTTTTATAAAACTAGAACTCACTCAGTAACGCTAACTTTTATGCATTTTCAGTTGGCAGGTAACGGTTGCTGAGGATGGCACGGGGTGAAGCTACTTGGCAAAGATTTTTGACTGGCATCCATTTTGTGTAATAACGATGTTTTTGTGTAGTAATGAAACCAAACGACGATTTGAAATGTAGTAAGGTTGTAAACAGAAATTGTTAATATAAGAAATGGTTTCGTTAAATTTTTCCGCCGCAAATGTTAAATAGATTTTATGAGATTTTGAAATAGTATGTGCGATGATTGTCCAACTGTGAGTGTCCCGGAAACGGGGCCTAACAGGATCAGGTTGTGTTGTCTATTATGGTTCAACCTTCACCTTAACTTCAGGTACAGCTGGACTTGGTGGAGAATCCAAGTCAACAAGCTGGCCTTCCCTTAACTTCTGCTTGATCCTTCAGATGTGCTCATCCATTGTAGATAGAGACATAGGACTAAGTCTCCTTCCGGAGAACCCATACAGCTTCAAGAAGCTCACCATCTTTAGTTTGTCAGCAGACTTCTTTTCTTGTGCTCTAATGGCGGCTCTTGTTTTAGCAGCCTCCTCTCTCATCTTCCTCTTGACAGCTTTTCTTTGAGTTTGAGATTCTTCATCAAGCTGTTTGAGGTACTCAAACTTAATGTATTCATATGAGTGAGGGTTGAGAGCTGCTGCTTGATAGAGACCTGTGGCACTCAGATAGGCTATCATCTTCTACCTTTCTTGTTCTTTGCCTATCTGAGTTTCTTCCTCTTGAACAGCCACAGACTCCTTCTTAGGGCTTTCTTGAACTGGAGAGAGGACAGGAGCTTTCTGAAGTTTCTTTCTTCTTCTTTCTTCCTTAATTTTGAGGAGCAATTTTGCAACCTCATCCTCCTTCCTCTCTTTATACAGCTCTCTGTCTGCCAGTTCATCTAATTCTACCGAGGGGAGAGAGAGATGATTTCATCTATATTGTAATTTTTTAATCCCAGATAGTTCAATCTAGCTGCTCTTAACTCATCATTCTAAGTGTCAAGCCTGTGAGTAGCCCTGATTACAGCTTGCATAAAGCTTGGGACTTCTCTAGATTTCTCTCCCCTGGCCTTCCTCTTCCTCTCTCTCTTCTCCTCCTCAATCTCCTCAGGATAGGAAATGCTCGGGGTATGAAGAGTAAAGTAAGTGGCTAATCACAACTGGCCACTGTAATTAGGGACTTACTATACTTGACATAAACTGAGCTATTACCTTGAATGACCGTGTTGGCGTTTGAATCTTATAGTGTGTTTAGAGGATGGTTGGTGGTAGATCTTCGAAGGCTTCTAGAGGTGGAGGTCGTGGTGGACGTGGTGCTGGACCACGGGCCACAAGAGGTGGTGCTAAGGCTGCAGAAAGGGCACCCGAAGAGCCCGAGACTCATCACCAGGAAGGTGGTGATGAGAGTGCTCATTTAAGGGCCTCGGTGAAAGAGGCTGTTGTTGAGGAAGTTCACCAGGTCATGTAGACGATCCTGCCGTCTGTAGTGGTCGAAGTGATTAGAGCCGTGAGGGAGGATGAGAAGAAGGAGAAAGAGAAGACCGCGGGGGAAGCGGGGCAGCGGGAGACTGAGACGGTTGTCCCAAGTGACGAGGAGGAGGATGAAGCGATGCCAGGGATAGCTCAGGGCTGTAATTATGGGGCATTCCAGAGATGCAAGCCCCCGACTTTTGATGGCAATGGCAACGCTGCTGTTGCTCATCGATGGGTGAGAGAGATGGAGGCTGTGCTTGATATCAGCGAGTGTAGGGAGGACCAGAAGGTGAAGTTTGCTACCCACTCATTTATGGACTCGGTTTTATGCTGGTGGGATAATATTGTCCAGACCGAGGGTAGTAGGGCGATTGGAAAGATGAAGCGGGATGAACTGAAGAAGCTGGTAACTGAGGAGTTCTGTCCTCACAGGGTACTCGATAAGATTGAGAGGGAGTTCCTACAGCTGGAGGCGGGAACCATGACGCACCAACAGTACACCACTAAATTCAACGAGATGGCGCGACTGGTGCCAGATCAGGTGACACCTGTGTCACGAAAGATAAAGAGGTACATCCAGGGTTTGCCGGCGGATATTCACAGGCACATAATCGCCGCCCGGTCGAGCACGTTTAGGTCGGTGGTCAATTTGGCGGGAAGGTTGTTCGATGAACGGGAGGTGGCCGGGTATGAAGCGTGACGTAGCTGAGTACGTGAGTAAGTGTCTTACTTGCTTGCAAGTGAAGGCGGAGCATCAGAAGCCATACGGGAAGATCCCACCTTTGGATATACCGAGTGGAAGTGGGAGCATATCACCATGGATTTTATTACGAAGCTGCCGCGAACGGCAAGGGGATATGATGCCATATGGGTGATAGTCGACCGTTTGACAAAGAGTGCTCACTTCTTACCGATCTGTGAAACGTATTCATCCGAGAGGTTAGCAGATCTGTTTATCAAGGAGATTGTGACTCGTCATGGTGTACCGGTGTCTATTGTGTCTAACCGTGACACTCGGTTTACATCCAAGTTTTGGAAGAGATTTCATGATGCTATGGGGACGAGGTTACATATTAGTACGGCTTATCATCCTCAAACGGATGGTCAATCAGAGAGAACCATTCAGACGCTTGAAGATATGCTTAGGGCATGCGTCATTGACTTTGGAGGAAGTTGGGACGAACACTTACCGTTAGCTGAATTCTCATACAACAACAGTTATCATGCCAGCATCGGTATGCCACCCTATGAGATGCTATACGGTAGAAGGTGTAGGACACTCATATGTTGGGGTCATATTGGTCAGAAGGAGTTAGGAAGCATCGAAGTGATCGAGGCTACGACTGAGAAACTAGAAAAGATCAAAGCCTTTATGAAGGCAGCCAAAGATAGACAGAAGTCGTACGCCGATAAGAGACGTAGACCTATTGAGTTCAAGGTGGGTGATAGAGTTATGTTGAAGGTTTCACCTTGGAAGGGTATCATTCGGTTTAGAAAGCGGGGCAAGTTGAGTCCGAGGTATATAGGGCCTTTCCGAATCATTGCTCGAGAGGTGGCCTATAGATTGGAGTTGCCCGATGAGTTAAGTGGAATTCATCCAACATTCTATGTATCTCATCTGAGGAAGTGCTTAGCTGATGAGGATATGGTGGTACCACTGGAAGACATTGAGGTTGACGAGCGGCTCAATTATGTGGAGCAACCGGTGGCTATCATTGACAGGAAAGAGAAGTGACTAAGAAATAAAGTGGTTCCTTTGGTGCGAGTACAATGGAAACATAGAAAGGGATCCGAGTCTACATGGGAATCTGAGGAGGAGATGAGACAGCATTATCCTCAGCTGTTCGAGGAGTGACAGGTTTCGGGGACGAAACCTATATAAGGGGGGTGGACTTGTAACACCCGTAAATTTTAAAAGAAAAGAAAAAGCGAAGAAAAAGAAAGAAAAGCAAAATAACCCAAGTTGAGGGGTTAAAGTTGTGCAAGGGGCAAACTTTATTATTATATTGTTCAAAAAGGTGGCATGGCCGCCCACCCCTATTGCATATCATCTTCCTGTCGATTTTCTAGAGAGAGAAAGCAGGGAATTCTCTTCGGTTTTAGAGAGAGGAAGCGGAAGAAGTCAAAATTCAGGTTAGTTTTCTGATTTTTGGGGTGTTCTTGGCTGCATTTCAGCTTCGGGTATGTGCTTATGTGCTTGTATGTGTGTTCGGTTGTGTGATTTGGTGTTTTTAGGTGTTTGAACTCATAAGCATCCGGGTTTGAACGAAGTCTTACTCGGAAGTTGCAAGAGGTGAGTTCTAGATCCCCGTTTTTACATGTTTTAACTGATTTTGGGGCTGGAAATGCATGCTTAATCGTTTTATTGAAATTTGGGTGTGTACTCGTATGTATGTGTATGTGCCCTATTGGGTGGGAGTATGTTCGGAATGATTTTTGGGTTATGTTCATGATTTTATGCTTGTTTGATGCTTAGTATGCTATAAACTAGGCTAGAACAGGTTAGATTGATGTTTTTGAGGTCTGAAAATGATGGCAGTTAGAAAGTAGTTGGCCATGCGCCTAAGTGCTCATGCGCCTGAGATCATGCGCCCAAACAGTACCCAAACGCCCAAGGCTCATGCGCACAAATAGTGCCCATGCGCCTAGAATATTGTCCAGACGCCTAAGTGTCCATGCGCCTAAACCAGGCACATGCGCCTGCATAGTACCCATGCACCTAGAAAGTTGTCCTGGCGCCTAAGTGATGGTCGTGCGCCCAAATAGTGCCCATTCGCCTTAGTCGCCCATGCGCCTAAGTATTCATGCGCCCGTATAGTGCTCGTGCGCCTGCATAGTGCTCGTGCGCCTGCATAGTGCTCATGCGCCTAAGACTTAGAAAATTTTCTGAAATTTTCGGGAAAGAAGGACTTTTAGGCTATGACTTGGGATGTCTCCGGGGATGATATGTGATGATTATATGATGCTTTTATGCATGTTTATGGCCTGTTTTCTTTATGTTCCAATTATGTATTTCTCCGTGGCCTTACGTGATGTGATTATGTTAATGAATGTAAAGTATTATCTTAACGAAGTGAAAGATCTAAGATAATGAAAGTGGAACATAATGAATGAACGAATGAAAGTCTTGCAAGCAAAATGTAAGGAGGTTCACAATTCCTTGAGAGTTGTCAGCTCAACTGTGTGTCATACAGCGTGCGATCTTGGCTGCCCCATGAGGGATTCACACACAGGGGATCAGTCTTGGTGACTGTTCCATACGTGCGAAACGGGGTCCTTGTCGCTAAACCCTAGATTAGTTGGCTTCGTGCCCAAGAGGGGGGTTTAGTATATGACAGGACCTAGATAGAAGTGAAAGATAACGTAATGTGCGAAATGTACGAAACGTGCGATAAGTACGAAAAGAATGATGACGGAAGATAATAAATATTACCTTGATGTATGTATAATGTGTGACCACGTGCGCAAGTATGAAAAGGTTTTAACAAATGAAAGGTAATATATTTTTATAAAACTAGAACTCACTCAGCAACGATGACTTTTATGCATTTTCAGTTGGCAGGTAATGGTTGCTGAGGATGGCACGGGGTGAAGCTACGTGGCAAAGATTTTTGACTGGCATCCATTTTGTGTAATAACGATGTTTTTGTGTAGTAATGAAACCAAACGACGATTTGAAATGTAGCAAGGTTCTAAACAGTAATTGTTAATATAAGAAATGGTTTCGTTAAATTTTTCCGCCGCAAATGTTAAATAGATTTTATGAGATTTTGAAATAGTATGTGCGATGATTGTCCAACTGTGAGTGTCCCGAAAACGGGGCCTTACAGGATCAGGTTGTGTTGTCTATTATGGTTCAACCTTCACCTCAACTTCAGGTACAGCTGGACTTGGTGGAGAATGCAAGTCAACAAGCTGGCCTTCCCTTAACTTCTGCTTGATCCTTCTGATGTGCTCATCCATTGTGGATAGAGACATAGGACCTAGTCTCCTTCCGGAGAACCCATACAGCTTTAAGAAGCTCACCATCTTTAGTTTGTCAGCAGACTTCTTTTCTTGTGCTCTGATGGTGGCTCTTGTTTTAGCAGCCTCCTCTCTCATCTTCCTCTTAACAGCTTTTCTTTGAGTTTGAGATTCTTCATCAAGCTATTTGAGGTACTCAAACTTAATGTATTCATATGAGGGAGGGTTGAGAGCTGCTGCCTGATAGAGACCTGTGGCACTCAGATAGGCTATCATCTTTTGCCTTTTCCGTTCTTTGGCTATCTGAGTTTCTTTCTCTTGAACAGTCACAGACTCATTCTTAGGGCTTTCTTGAACTGGAGAGAGGACAGGAGCTTTCTGAAGTTTCTTTCTTCTTCTTTCTTCCTTAATTTTGAGGAGCAGTTTTGCAACCTCATCCTCCTTCCTCTCTTTATACAGCTCTCTGTCTGCCAGTTCATCTAATTCTACCAAGGGGAGAGAGAGATGATTTCATCTATATTGTAATTTTTTAGTCCCAGATCGTTCAATCTAGCTGCTCTTAACTCATCATATTGAGTGTCAAGCCTGTGAGTAGCCCTGATTACAGCTTGCATAAAGCTTGGGACTTCTCCAGATTTCTCTCCCCTGGCCTTCCTCTTCCTCTCTCTCTTCTCCTCCTCAATCTCCTCACAAGTCATTTTCCTTCTCCTTTTGCCAATTATTGGCCTGTAGAATTAGGGTGGAGAGAGCTTTGCCTTCTGATGGTTGTGATGAGCTTGAGCTCTAGCCAGAGAGAGGTTGTGATACACCTTCACCTGCAGGTGTTTCACTGAGGGTACTGGTTCTGAGGGTGAGCTTGTCTCAAGGTTCACAGGTTCTACTACTAGGCCTTCAACTAAGGTTTCCCCTTCGAAGCTAATCTTAGGGTCTGCCTCAGTATCCAGTTGACCAACAGTTTTTCCTGCTAGCCTCTGTCTATATAATTTTGCTCTTTGTCTGAATTCCTGCAGCACCCAATCTTAAATTTCCTCAGCTAACCTGCCAGCCTGTTTGTTTTGGCTTGGGTTGACAAGGGGCAGGTTAACTAAGCTCTTACCAATGGAATCTCAGGGTCTGAAAGCTGAAGAGCTCCTGCTGCCCCTGAGATCTTGATAGCACCAATGCCATTCTTGAGCTGTCATAGCACCATCCCACTATTGGATTTTCAACATGGTACGATGGGGCAGACATGGCCATTGGAATTCCTTCCTCAAATAGATGTTGAATTATGGCCTCCATATTAGTGTGAGCCTGAAGAAGTTGTTGAGGTTGGACAACTGCAAGTGAGGGTAGTGAGTCCTCATTGTTCATACTCAGGACAGAACTCCCAGGTTCTGTGATTGTAGAGACTTTCTCCCCCTTTTTGGTAGCATCACCCACTTGCATAGGTGATCTGGAGGTCAAGTCCACTACTTCCACAGGTTCTTGTGGACCTGGTTGAGTTTGTCTTGTTGGTCTCTCAACTAACTTCCCCTTGAGATCGGTGATCTCAAGTTGCTGGTCATTGACCTTCTTCTGTAAGGTTGTCACTTGAGATTCCAAGTGACTGACCTTGGAGACTAAAGAGGTGCATAGTTGTTCAAGTTGTTGCACCTTTAGTTTCAGACTCCCCTCATCTTTAGATGAAGAATCATGGGGGGATGAGAGAATTAGACTGATGTCCTCTTCCTCATCACCAGCATAGTATTCTTGGCTGCTGGAATTCCTCTACTCACTGACAGCTTTAGGTGATGTGTCAATGGGCTGAGTTGTCATGGTTGAGGTCTTAATGATGTAATCACTAGCAATAGTGAGAGCCTCTTCCATATGGACCTCCTGAACTTGTTCAGGGAAATCCACCTCAGTATGGGTTGGATAATGTGGGCTGGACATGGGAGTGGCAGGAGCACTCATCTCTGCTTGAGCAAGGGTAGAGAAGAGAGACTCATGGTACTCATTGAATCCCATGTCTTCATCATCATAGAATTCAAGGTTAGGGATTGGTTGATTGAGATCAAGAGGCTGGGGATGGTAACTGTCCCCTGAAGGTTGTTCACTAGAGTTTTGAGACTCTAAGTGAAGGCTTAAGGCTGTTTGTGTGATGAGCTCATCAGGCTGAGCATGAGGAACCTCAGCACTGATAATATGAGAGATGGGAGTGGTTTGCTCCTCAAGGGAAGTGGGAGCTCCAGTGTCCACTTCCTCTTGTATGGGTGGTGATATAGGGGCCTGCTCAGACTAAATAGCTTGAGCAGGGGTTCGTTTGTGTTTTCTTGAGTATGTGATGGTTATGGTAGGTTGAGATGGTGGTTGGGAGACAGCAGGTGTGGGCTCAACACTAGCTGGTGCTACAAGTTTGTCACCTTGAGCAATGAGCTTTAACATTTTGGGGACAAGGGCTGTTTCTACCCCTGAGAATCCCACAGTTGGTTTTCTCATGATTTTAAAGATGTCGGGCTTCATCTGTCCCAGTTTAAGAATTCTACCTGTTCCCCTCAACTGTGAGCACAGTTCACAGTTAAGAATATGCTGGACATATCTAGAGAACATGTAGTATTCTAGGGAGTCCAAGTTAGAAAGCGGATTAAGGTAGACAAAGTGTGAATACCTGAACTTGACCCCCTGAACCAGTCCATGAACTATGAAGGAGAGATCTTCAAGAATCTAGTCCCATCCTCCATGCTTGTTGGATTGTGTATGACAACATGGAGGAGGTACTTCCACTGGGAAGAGACCTTCCCTTTCCTGAAGGTTTAGACTGAGAAATCTCCCTCATAGCCCATCTGCTCAAAGGATTGGTTTACAGCAGATTTGGGAAAGGAAAAATCACCTTTTAAATCCAACTGAAGATGAGAGTTGATGATGGCCGGAGTGATGAAGATTGTCCTCACCTGCACTGTGGCAGACAGTGCCTTCTCCCCATCCGTGGTGACCTCTTAGCAGGTCCGCAGAAGTCCAAAAGATGATCCTCATAGAGAGGAGGATCAATGGTGAGGGAGGTGAAGTAGTTTGTCAAAGAAAGGAAACGGCATATCTCTGAGAAAGCAGGATCTTTCTCAGAGTTCAACAGAGCAACCTGATTGTGTTGCCTGTGAAGTTGCATGGAGAAATCGGGTTGATTTCTGCGATTTTGGTTGGCCATTTTAGTAAGCTTTGTCGTGAAGAAAGATAAGCACAAGGGCGGTTTGTGGGTGAATTTAGGTTACAAATAGGTTGTAGATGAAGAGAGAAAAGTGAAAGAGGGGAAAATCGTTGAATATTTATATGAAATGGATTTGAGACAAAGTTAATGCGAAAGGATAAACTTTGAAATCCGAATGTCGGAAGCCGAATGTCCCACCTCTGAAAAAGTGCCAAAAGTAATTTTTGGAAGCCGAAGGTAACTTAATTTCTTCCGAAGGAAAATATGTTCAAAATTTTAAAAAATCTAAGGAATATTTTCTAAAAGACTTTTCTTCCAAGATAGTTAGTGGCTTATGAAGGTGATAAAATAGACAACTGAGGACACACAGATTTTAGAAATAAAATTTAATTTAAGTTTAAGAAAAAACTACTCAAAGTTAATCATCCCTATAGCTGATATGAGATACTTAAATCTCTGTTCATCAAAAGCTTTGGTGAACAGATCAGTATATTATTCATTTGTGTTAACTTTGACAAGTTTGATTAAACCCTTTTCAAAATTATCTCTAATTAAATGATACCTGATGTTGATGTTTTTTGTCCTTGAGTGCTGCACAGGATTCTCTGTAATAGAGATAGCACTATTATTGTCTATGTGGACGGGAGTCTCTTTGAAGTTGAATCCATAGTCTAGCATCTGATTCTGAATCCAAAGCACTTGAGCATAGCAGCTGGTAGCAGCAATGTATTCAGCTTCAGCAGTCGATGCAGATACACAGGATTGTTTCTTGCATTGCCATGAGACTATCCTTCCACCAAGAAATTGACATCCCCTTGATGTAGACTTTACAGTCATGTTGCAGCCACCATAGTCACTATCTGTATATGCATACATACTGAAGTCAGAATTCTTTGGATACCAAAGGCCTAGTGATGGAGCACCTTTGAGATATCTTAGAATTCTCTTGACAGCAACCAGGTGTGACATCCTGGGGTTGGCTTGATATCTGGCACAAATGCATGTGGCAAACATGATATCAGGCCTCCTGGCTGTGAGGTACATAAGAGACCCAATCATAGCTCTGTAGAGATGCTCATCCACACACTCCCCCTTAAGATCAGGTCCAAAGGAGTGATTTCTTGCTATGGGTGTCTTTGCAACCTTATAGTCACTCATGCTGAATCTTGTTAGTATGTCCTGAACATACTTTGACTGACTTATGATGATGCCATTGTCAACCTTTCACTTGAATTCCTAAAAAGAAATTAAGTTCTCCCATGGCACTCATTTCAAATCTATTCTTCATCAGCTTCTCAAAGTCCTTGTAGAGCTTTGGATTAGTTGACCCAAAGATAATGTCATCTACATAAACTTAAACCAGCATTAAGTTATTTCCTGTTCCTTTGATGAAGAGAGTTCCATCTATAGTACCCCTTCTGTATCCATGTTGACATAGGTACTGAGATAGAGTCTCATACCACTTCTTTGGAGCTTAGTACAGCCCATAAAGAGCTTTATCAAGCTTGCAGACATAATCAGGATGATCTGGATCTGTAAAGCCAGGTGGTTGTTTGACATACACCTCTTCATCAATCACCCCATATAAGAAAGCACACTTGACATCAAGTTGGTAGACCTTGAAATTCTTGGATGCAGCAAAAGCTAAGAATATCCTAACAGATTCAAGTCTTGCTACAGGAGCAAAGACATCATGTAATCAATCCCTTCCTCTTGAGTATATCCTTGAACAACTAGTCTTGCCTTGTTTTTGATGAGAAGTCCTCTATCATCCTTCTTGTTTCTAACACCCACTTGGTTTCTATGGTAGTCTTTCCTGAAGGAAGAGGACATAGGTTCCAAAACTTTTTCCTTTTGAATTGAAGCAACTCCTCCTGCATAGCTTCAACCCAACTTCCATCCTTTAAAGCCTCCTCAACTTTCTTTGGCTCTACTTAGGATAGGAAACAAGAGTAGAGACAAACATTTTTGTCATGGGTTTGTCCTCTTGTTCTTACCATTTTTTCAACATTTCTAATGATGTTTGTGGTGGGATGAGACTTGTGGATCCTGAGTTGACGGATCACAGCAACTTGATTTGAGAGATCTAAATTTGAAAAATTTTGATCAGGTAGTGAAGAATCTCCCACCATATCAGCACATCTATCAAGAGAGACTTGATCCAATGAGTGTGTGACATCATTGATGTTGTCTTCCATGGAGTGATTGTCAGCATCAAGAAATTCTTGATCATTGTCACCACTACCACTTCCTTCTACATTTGAAACTCTTTCCTTTAAGTTTTGTGCCTTTAAGCTGGAATTTGAAGGCACCTCAGATGCATCAGTTGGATTTGTCATGGTTGTGTTGATAGGAGCTCCATCTGTAGAATTTGTTACTGGAGCTGAAGTAGTTTGATTTGAAGGTCTACTTAGCTCAAATCTTGGGTCAGGATCTTCTGTTGATAAGCTACTTGTGGAACCTGAAACATCCTCACAAGACTTGTTAAAACAGTTGGGTAACTAAATCAAGATCAAACAGCCAATCTGGACCGGAACCTCTCACACAAGGAGTGTGTTCATTGAAAG
Source organism: Flaveria robusta (assembly GCA_025506415.1). Lineage (NCBI taxonomy): Eukaryota > Viridiplantae > Streptophyta > Magnoliopsida > Asterales > Asteraceae > Flaveria > Flaveria robusta. The sequence goes on from CM046471.1 coordinate 16,301,683, forward strand.
TCACATTGGCTGACTCCTCAACTACTCTAGTTTTGAGATTGTATACTCTATAAGCTTTAGCTTGAGAAGAGTATCCAATAAAGTATCCATCATCTGATTTCTCATCAAATTTGGCTATCTAATCTCTGGTATTCAAGATTCTGCAAGGACATCCAAATGATCTGAGGAAACCAATGAAAGGTCTCCTTTTGTGCCATAGTTCATAAGGAGTCTTACCATGAGTCTTAACTACTAAAACTCTGTTCTACACATAGCAAGCAGTGTTCGCTGCTTCTGCCCAGAAGGTGATAGGTAGTTTAGAGTCAGACAACATGGTTCTTGCAGCTTCAATTAGTGTCCGGTTTCTCCTCTCAGCAACACCATTTTGCTGAGGAGTCCTGGCAGCAGTATATTGTCTTGAAATACCCTTTTCATCACAAAATGTATCAAGGATGGGGTTCTTAAATTCAGTTTTGTGATCACATCTTATGATCTTGACCTTGTGATCAGATTGATTCTCAATCTTCAAAATGAAATTCTTTAAGATTTTAGGAGTCTCATCTTTAGTTCTAAGGAAAAAGACCTAAGTAAATCTAGTGAAATCATCTGTGATCACTAAACAACATGAGATCCTTCCTAGACTCATTACACTGGTGGGGCCAAAAAGATTCATATGTAACAAGTGTAGAGGAGTAGTGATGGAATTTTTTCCTTTGGCTTGTGAGATACCTTGTGTTGCTTCCCTTTCAGGCATGCAACACAATGATCATCACTTGTAAACTCTTTCTTTGGCATTCCAGTTACCAAATCATTCTCAATTAATTTATTCATGTTTTTAAAGTTTACGTGGCACGTTCTTTTATGCGAGAGAAAAGACTCATCACGATTTGCTTTAGACAGAAAGCAAGACACTTCTCCTGAAGGGGAAGTTTCCTGCAAGTCCATCTTGTACATGTTCCCTTTCCTGGATGCTCTGAGCAGTATGTGCTCCTGAGGAATGACCACCCCAGGCTTGAGAACAATGCACTCATGCTCAGTAAAGAGCATGTTGTGTCTTTGATCACAAAATTAGGATACACTCAGTAGATTGTATCCAAGCTCCTTGACAAAATTTACCTTCGAAATACTAAGCTTACCATTTGTGACCATGCCCCTTCCAGTAATGTAACCTCCTGCATCTCCTCCAAAAGCAACAGGCCCTCTATCAATTTTCTCAAAATTTTAAAGTAGAGAGCCATTGCCTGTCATGTGCCTTGAACAGCCACGTCAATGATCCATACATTTCTGTTGGTCTTTAGTTGTTCCTGCACAAAAAGAGATGATTAGTTATATTTGGAAACCCAAGCCTTGCTGGTCTTGTGCTCAGTAACATCAACTGAAGACAATGCAACAGTAATTGATCCTATGTTCAAGCTTTGTGGACTAACAGCTATTGTTGATGAAGAACTTTCAGTCACATGGCCTTTCTTTGTCTTCCACACCACCTTTGGAAGCTTAGATTTGACCTTCAACACTTCAGAAGTTTTGACAACTTCGAAAGTTTTGGAGACTAGACCTTCGGAAGATCTTGCTATCACTACAGCAGGCGGCTTCAGTGCTTCGGAAGCATTTTTTTCTTCGGAGACCAATTTTTCTTCCGAAGGCAAGTATCACTTGTCTTCTTCTTCATTTTGGAGCTTCCGAAAGGAAAAGATTTTCCTTTAGAAGTTGGCTTCTTCTTGATCTTCTCAGAAGTTTTCTTCTTTATCATGTGGACAGTGCTCTTAGGATTATAGATACAATCCTTAGCCAGATGAGAAGTACTGCCACACATGATACAATCCATGTGTATTCTTCTGAGAGTCTTCTTTTGAGAGCAAGACTGATTTTGATCACTTTCCATCTCCATCTTCATCTTCACAGACAAAGTAGTAAGCCTTTTAGGGTGTAACTTGCTGTTGGATATGGATGGTTCAGGCTGTGTAGTAGTGGTACACAACTAATCAGCCTTCTTTTTGTTGTTGGGATGAGTTTGACAAGAACTAGAATCCCTGGTACTAGGATTCATAGTTGAGTCTTCAGCCTTCACCACTTCAAATCCTGCAGAGATGAACACTTGTTTTTGCTTAGAGTTGAAAGTGGCCTTCATCTCTTGAGCTTTCTTAGACTTTCTTTTGGCTCTTCTGATCAAGTTCTTTCTCTTGGACTTGGTCATCCCAACTGCATTTCTCTCCTCAGGAGAATAGTGACCCTTCTTATGATGATCTTCCTCACTCTTCTCAGATCCATCCTTCACTATCTCCTTTTCATCCTCTTCACTCATGGGGTCTATGAGGGGAACCTCATCTTTACAAGTTCCACACCTTGGAGATCTTACAGAGAGTAAAGAACGTGGAGGAGCTATCTTAGTAGATCCCAGTCCCTGCTTATTCTGATAATAAACTTTGGCATGCAAGGATGAGGATATCATGTTCTTGAAGGTCTCTACTTCAAGAACACATTTTTCTACCCGGGCTTTACTGATCACAAGCTCAGCCTGGCATTCAGTTAACTTAGTGATGAGAACTTTGATCTGAGTCCTGTAGTTTGTATGTTCATGTTTAAGAGTGGAAATGGTTTTCTCTAAATCTTTTATTTTTAGTTTACACTCATTTTCAGTTCTTTTAAAATCAGATTTTAAGATATTTAAAGACTCAAGATCAGATCTCATCTAAGTTATAGGACCTATATCTGTTAACTTTAGCAATACATTCAGGAGTACCAAGATGTTCCAATACCTTGGCTTCATCATGATCTGCCATCAGCGCTTGGTTTGGAGATGCATCTTCAACCTGAAAGCTCCAGTCAAAGCCTCCTTCTTCAACAGCAACTGCAGCTTGCTGCTTTGGCTTCTCATTCTGGGTGGCTCCTTCAGTGTAGTTTGGTCTGGTTTGTGCCTGGCCACCATTAGTTCTAGGTGCCTTGCACTCTCTAGCAAAGTGTCCCATTTGGTTACAATTGAAACACTTCACTTTACTTTTGTCCAGTCCAAACTTTCCACTGGCTGCATTGCTAGGAAACTTCCTCCCTGTTCTCTTGTAGAACTTCTTGGCTCTGTGAGTGAGAAGAGCCATCTGCTAGACTATCTCCATGTACTCCAGATCATCTGGATGGATACAGTCCAGGTCTTCAAGGGTGAAGAGAAAGTTGCTTGAACTCTCATCAGCAAACACAAAAGCATGAGAAGAGCTTGTCTTTTGGAATGGATTTCCTTGGATGTAGCTCTCCCTTGGTGTCTCAGGAAAGGTGATGAAAGGACCCTTTTGTGAGTTGTCAGGGTAGCAGAAGAGATGATGTTGTGGTTCTCTGCAATCCCTTTCAACCACATGAAGGGCTGAACTCTGCTGATTGTTGGAGTTACCAGATGGATTTTGCATGTTCATCTCCATCTGGTAGCCATTGAGAATACCATACAACTTTGTAAGAGTAAGAGTTTTGAGGTTCTCAGTCTTCTTGATAACAACACAGTAATGGGTCCACTGTCTAGGAAGAGAGGACATGAACTTTCTTACAATGTCCCTATTTTCAAGAGTTACTCCAACATCCATTAGAGTGTCCACAATCTCAACATACCTAAAGTATTGTTGAGTCATGGTTTCACCGGTTTTGTAAGTGAAATTCTCAAACTACTGCTTCATAAGGTCCTTTTTGTTCTCATTTTCTTCAGAGGACCCCTCATACATGAGCTTCAGTGCATCCCATAACTACTTAGCAATTTTACACTTCTTGAAGCCCCCGTAAATGGAGTTTGGAAGAGTAGTTTGAAGGGCAGTCATGGCTTTCTGTTCGATATCAATCTTCTTTCTATCTTCTTCAGAATAGTCAGCTACCACTTTTGGTATCATGCCACCTCCAGCAGCAGCTGAAGAGGTGCATGGAATGTAAGGTCCAGAGACAACAGATTCCCACATCCTGGAGTCTTGTGACTTGATGAAGCCTTCCATTCTTTGACACCAAGTATCAAAGTCTTCAGGAGTGATCAGTGGGGACTTTGTCATAGTACCAGTTTCCATATCAGCCTTTGAGAGAGCTTCCATTTGAGTTGTTAAGTGTTTTGTGAAAACTAAGAGATCGAAGATGGTGAGATCTTACAATCAAGAGCCTGGAATGCTCTGATACCAATTGCAGTACCATTGAAGGGGTTCAATGCAATCAGTTTCACAATGAGGAGAGTCTTTAGAACACTTAACAGATCAAATAGGGAACTGGAACCTTTAGAGTGATACTAAGAAACACAAGCAAACAAGAAAGACAGAACTAAGAACAACAACAGAATAATTTTAAAGGATAAAGTATATTGCTCTCAAGTTCTTTTACAAGTGTTACAAAGCATGGAAAATAAGATACAAGGACCTGAGATACTTTATACTACATCCTACAGCCAGCCATACTTTGAAGGCCAGCTGGAAACACTAATCTAGACAACAAGATCAATGTAAAGTCAAAAGGCAGTTTGCCTTTTGACTAGTGACTATGACATGCCATAGCTCACATCCTACTATATTACAAAAAGGATAAAAGTACATAAAGTAGAAAGTTACAGACTCAAGACCATAATCTACAGTTTCCTAAAGCATGGACCTTTTCACCAACTTGTGTAAGTTGGTGAGTCTTCAGAGTGGCAGCGGAAAGTTGGTCAGCTTTCTGAAAAAGTTGATAAGAGAAAGCATGTCTTCTCTGTCTTCTGAAGAAATCAGTCTTCTATCTTCATGGCTTCGGAAGACTTTGTCTTATAAGCTTCAGAACACTTCATCTTTGGCTTCGGAAGATTTGGTCTTTGGCTTCGGAAGATTTTACATTTAGAGTATTTTCTTTGCAGTGTGTAAAACTTCCGAAGTAACTTTCACCATGCACAAGGTGCATGCATGCAGGAAGCACCTTGAGTGTTTTGGGTGCATCAGCCTCTTCTGTAATCCTTACAATTTCCATATAATCTTAGAATTTTTAAATTTTTTAATGACAAAAACGTACAGCAAATTACATCAAATTGTAATTACTTACAATAAATTACATCGAATTACATATATAAAACCAACAAAAATAAAACCTAATAAATTGGATTCAAATCCCTTTTAAATTGAAACAAAAAAACCCATAATTAAATATAAAAACAAGTACTTAAATTTAGACATTGTTATGTTGTTAGTATATATGTTCTTAGTTTACTACTTGTTTTTGTTATTCAAATAAACATGATGTAATTTACTGTAAGTATTATGAGATGTCATGCTAGTTATTTTTATGTTGTTAGTGCATATGTTCTTAGTTTACTAATTGTATTTTTGTTGTTTTAGTTTGACTACAGTGACGTAGATTCGTTATACTGGTGTAGAGATGTGGTTTAAGTGTTATAAAATGGTTTTTAGGTGTTGTAAATGCTAGTTACAGTGATGTAACTGCATGCATCTCAACTAAAGCATAAAAAAATTATTGAGATTATATGGAAATTAAAGAGAAAAAATATACGAATTTAATGGTGTAATTTTTATAAAAAAAGAATATAGTATAAAAAAATTATGAATGTATAAAATAATTGGGTGTAAAGTTATTTTTATAAAAATTTTTATAAAAATATATATATATATATATATAGTAGGAGAGAGAAACTTTGGTGATGACACTTGTCATCACCATATTCAACCTGATTTTTTTGAATTGCTTAATTGACCAAATTGTCCTTTTTTATTAATAAAACCAAATTGACACATGTAATAATCTTATATATCTCAAAACAAATCAATGGATGTAATTGAGTTAAACGGTTCTTGCAATTAGTGAGGATTTTTACATGAACCCAATCCTATATATGTATATATATATATATATATGTGAGGGCATTCAATTGAGAACCATAAATATGTAAAAAAAACACAAAAAAACCATTTTAACTTTTGTATCATTTTTAAATAAGTATATCAAAATGCTTGTAATTTTACTAATTTTAGAATAAATTTTCAAAAAAATACAATATTTATAGGTTTTTGATTATGTACATATATGCCGCACATTATATTACATATATGAATATTGTATAGTTTTTCTATAAAAATTAATGAGAAATGTGATAAATTAAAAAAAGATAAAAAGATTGAATCAAACTGTTATTTTTTAGTGTTACTACTTTTTCTTTTTTTCTTTTTTTTGTATTGTTTTTATTGTTTATGATATTACTATCACATCCATCTTAAACATAGAAAAAACTTGATCAATGGTCTCAATCGACTTCCCACCATAATCGAAATTCGTATTTAATCCATAAACTATATATATGCATTCTTTAAATTAGTTGTAAAGTAAATTTTATCTGATAAATTACAAAAAGTGATCTAGAACATCGATATTATTATTTCAATGCTTAATACGGAGGCGGTGATAAAATTTAAATATTAGAGAGTTTGAAATGGGTGAAAAGGGAAAAAAAGAATCAGCCACCATTGTTAGTTTTTTTGGTTTAAACCTAGTTTAGTCATCTTTGTTAACTTCAATAGCATTTATGTACTTTATTATTTAAAAAAAAATATACCATAAAAATAAATTTTTATAAATTCAATTTGGTATGTTGTTTGTGTTAAATGATAAGAGATTAAATAAATATTATTGATAGGTTAGTTTACAATATATTGAGATTATAATGTAAATTATAAAACCTAAATGGGCCGTGGGCTCATACTAATAACTATAATAATATTATTTAATAGTTTGCATATTGCTAAATAGTTATGATAAAAGAGCAACATTTTGTTAATAAAATTTATTTTTATGTGTAATAATGTATTATAATTGTGTGTTATCTTAAACATGATAGTGCACAATTAATATATAATTGTGTGTTATTACGTTGAAACATATTTGTCGGTAAAATAACATGCTGTCACATTCTGAAGTTTTCCTGTATTTAATGTCTTAAAAAACACGTTTTAGAGTCTACAGTTACCTTGTACTTGTGTGTGTGAAAAATCTAGGAATAAGATTTGGCCAATGCATTAAATTTAGAGTAAATTACACGGATAGTATCTGGGGTATATTCATATTACAACTTTAGTTTTTATTTTTAATAAATTACAGATAAGGGCTTGAACTATGCATGATATACAAACCGGCAGTCCCCGATGCTAACTGAGGTTAACTTTCTCTGTTAAGTCAATGTAAAATTACCAATATACCCCTAAATTTAAAAAATAATATAACTAAACTTACCCACCACATCTCACCCAAACCCTTCATCTTCTTCTTCCATCTTCATTCTCTTCATCTTCTTCATCCATTTTCATCTTCATCTTCCTCTTTATCACCATCACCACCACCTCTCCACCACTATACGAGAAATCAACCTTTGGTATAAGTCTCTCTCTCTCTCTCTCTTCCCCCTTATCTCTCTCCCTTTCTCTCTATCTCTTTCTTTCTCTTTCTCTTTCTCTCTTTCTTTCTCTTTCTCTCTCTCTCTCTCTCTCTCTCTCTCTTCTAAGACCACCGGGCATAACGCCACATCTCTTTCTCTGTTCAGATCTGCAACGGTGGTGGTGGTTGAGGTTGTTGGCGGCGACGGTGGTGGTGGTTGAGGGTATAGGCCGTGATGTTGGTAGTGGGTTCAAGGTAGAGGCAGTTGTCGAGGTGGGTTGAGGGTGCAGGCGAACGTGATGGGTTGAGGGTAAAGGTAGCGATGGTGGTGGGTTGAGGGTAGAGCAGCGACGGTGATGGTGGGTTAAGGGTGCTGCAGCAACGTTAGTGGTTGGTTGAGGTTGCAGGCGGCGACGGTGGTGGTGGGTTGAGGGCGGCGACGGTGGGTTGAGGGCGGCGACGGCGGCAGTGGCGGTGGGTTAAAGGTGGAGGCAGTGGTGGTGGGCGTTGAATGTGAAGAAGATGATAAAAAAAGAAAGGGTATTTTGGTCTTTAAAAAAACTAACAGAGAAATTTAACTTTTGTTAGTATCAGGGATCATCAGCGTGCACTTCTTACATAGTTCAGGCCCTCATCTGTAATTTATTAAAAGTAGGGACTAAAGTTGCAATACGTGCATACCCCAGGGACTATCCGTGTAATTTACTCTTAAATTTATAGATGGGTAGATATAATTACAGTTAATGTTACATCTTCAATTTTCTTTTTTAATTTATATCACCAAATTAGAAACCAAAGCTTGTCTATATATGTGTGTATAAATATTAGTATGAACTAAGCCGATATACACTAAACAGCCGAAGTTAGAGTTGGGTTCATCAATGGCTGCTACTCCTGGTTTTCTCACAGATTGGCCATGGAAACCACTTGGAAGCTTCAAGGTACAACCCTCTATTACACACCACCACCTTCTCATATGGTTCCTTAACTTCATGTATGTTTTATATATTCTTGTACATCTAAAAACCGTATCAAAATTACAAATTAGTCTCCATTTCTTGATTTTTAACTATAGTTTTGCACTTCTGTTTAATATTTATACTTTTTTTCTGATGAGTTTCTTTCTTTCTCATTGTTCTAAAAATGATTATTAATATAATCTCTTGATATATATCTAATGTTTTCTCGTTGTTCAGGAATTTATAACATAGCGACTAAGAGTGGGTTAGTTATGCGACTACTGTCCAAAAAAAAAAAAAATTTTAATGTTTATTTTAGTTACATTTTGTACTCACTATATATATTTTTTGATTATATTCCATTTATGAAACGATTGAAGTACGTGGTATTGGCTCCATGGGTGGTGAAGAGCATGTATGACTTTGTGACAACGGACATAAACACGAGGGATCCAACGGCACTTCTCATTTTCCCTTTACTCTTGTCAAGAATGCTTCATAATCAAATTTGGATTTCCGTTTCGCGGTATAAAACCGCCAAAGGCCAAAACCGGATTGTTGACAAGACCATCGAGTTAGAACAAGTTGATCGTGAAAGAGATTGGTTTGTCGATCTCTCTTCCCTCTCTTATACATTATAACGTTATACGTCGAGTTTTGCTACAACATACTGGTCGTTATACTTATGGGGCTGTTTGGGTAAGTGACTTTTTGATCAACTTTTGACTTATTAATTTTTGAAAAGTCAATAAGTTTTTTAAAGTGTTTGGGAAAAGTTTAAAAAGTTGATTTTTGAGGGTAAATAAATTATTTTTGATCAGTTAAAAAAAGTAACTTTTGAAAAATAACTTTTTAAAAATTACTTTTTGTTTAAATAAGCACCTTTTTATTATTCTCCTTTCAGAAAACAAAAGAAAAATAAAATGCTTAGAAACTTGTTTTACTTATGAAATTTAACTTCAAAAATTTATTGAACAATGTCAAGGAACCGGATATTTGTACGTCCAACATAAATATGATTTTTTTTATAAAAATTAACATAATTCTATAACTAGCTAGCACGCTTATAAAAAGATCGACCTCATCCATCTTCGGTTATTCATGTTCAAGTATATTAGAAAAAAATAAAATTTTTTTGTAAGAATATATTTTTGATATAAATCTTTATATGCCATGTAAACCCGTGCTTTAAAATGTTTATTATCTTTATATGATGCTTCAATATATTTTTTTAAAGTTATTTGTTTTTATATGATACTTATAATTAAGTTATTGTGATAGATTCGTTAAAACATGTATGTTTTATTTCAGGGATGACCAGATAATATTTAATGGGTTATTGTACTATTTGGTAAATTACTACGTGGAAGGAGGTAAACACCTGCCTATGTGGAGGTTAGATGGGGTGATTATTATTATTGTGCTACATGTTGGGCCAGTTGAATTCTTGTACTATTGGCTTCATAGGGCTCTCCACCACCATTTCCTTTACAGTCGCTACCATTCCCACCACCATTCTTCCATAGTCACCGAGCCAATCACTTGTATGTAAATCCCCTCTCTCTCTCTTTTCTCCTCTCTCCATACATACATATGTACGTACGTATTTATATATATTCATTTATAAATAAAAATGAATGCACTCGAGGATCAGAAAATATATAAAATAAAAGCAACTTTCTTTTTGAACGACTGATTAAATCACTAACAGGCTAATAACACACCCGAACATATTCATTACTCAAGTACTAAATCTGAAACCATACTTAGGAATAAACTCACTTTAGATAAGAAAACATACTAGCCCACCTGAAATCATCCTTTATTTTTTTATCAGAGGTGAAAATTAAACTAAGAAACTCCACTTTTTACAAGATTTTAAGTTCTCTCATATTATCCACTTGAATTAAGATTATTGGTTTTCTAATATAGCTCAAGGACACCAATAGACTTCTTCCGTGAATTGAAGGTACAAGTATAAAGATATAATCCATAATGTGCTCCAACCACCAAAGCTATATACATATGGTACAACTCCTAATGCGTAATGTAGAAGCAATAGATGCACAAATAATGACTAAAACGGAAAGGATGTCTACTTAGAATATACAACAGTTATTACAAAGAGTACACCAATTTTGGACAATAGTACTACACTATTATTTATGTGTATGATAACAAGCATTTATTCACAGGGACCAACATCACAGCATCCTTGTACAATATATTGGATTCCATCGACTTTGTTTTTCTTCATGCAAAGGACCTATATAAGGTCCCTAGTCATTACAGCAGTATAATTATTGTACCAAAAAGGAAGTTAATTAACATATTCCACAAAAGTTTATAGTATTTTATTTTTTTCATATACATTTTTTTATAGAATATGATTACTTATGTATTAATTATTATTTTAAATATGTAATACATTTATATGTAATTTGTTGTATATAAAAAGTTTACCAAATAAAAATATGAAATAACAAAGCATTACTGCGATATGTACTAAAAATAAAAGATATTTAGAAACTAACATCATATAACCTGAAAGTTCAAGATAAACCTAGAGATGTATGACTACTGATGGTTTTAGAGCATCAGGGTGCCCCACGAACTTCTAAGGGTGTCGCATGGCATGGTTCACAAAAACATGCACCTGTCTACTCATTTGTATCTGCTTTATTAATGTGGGCCTCATAGTATCATTTAATACAATTAATACATAAAAGGATATATTTTCATTTATTTATGATTTGTTATTACAGATTAAAAGTTTGAAATTAAATAACTACGAACATCTTTTAATCATTGATGCTTTTTAGTCTTTTTAACGATCTTGTCCTTTAAGTTAACCAAGGTTAATTGAAGAGGTTAAATCAAATCCATGTGCAAACCAAATGAGGGTGAAATAGTAAATCCCCCTCGTAGCTTTACAATAAACCTCTTTTTAAAATAGATCAAAATTAACCTTTATTTAATTTAAATTTTCCCCCGTATGTGTTTGAATATTTTCACAAACATAATCATGACTAAACATCCCATCTTTCTTCCTAGTTCTAAAATTATAACCCATAGAGCTCTGTTCATCCAGCACTTGAGAAGGAGGCAATGGTGTATGACAATATTTAAGAATGGTTAGAATATACAAAAATTTGTTTTGGAACTAGATGTAGGTTACACATTGACAACAATTTTAGAGGTGCATCGATGATTTAATGGGTTTGTGACAATAAAGTTACCCCATCTAGTCTTCTCCTAGATTTAAAGACTAGTAGCAAATGCTCATTTAATTTTGTTTATGAAGCCCACTGCAATAAAATGATTTAAAAGGTTAGTTTGCTTGATTAAATTTAGCATTCTCTAGCGGTTCATATGCAGTTGGTTAGTTAACATTATGGCATATTAATCAACTTATATGTATTCCAGATTTGTTTATGATCATGTCAAACCAAGGTCTACGAACTTTACACTAAGTAAAAAATTCATAAGTGACGAAAGAATTGGAATGATTAGATTTACTATTCTACCAATTATATACTATATTATTAAAGTAAAGAAATCATATATGACCAAGATATTGAAAGCGAAGATTTACTATTCTACTCTCATTCTACTCTCATGTGATTTGCATATGGGTCTAAGTTAACCTTTTAATTAACATTAGTTAACTAATTAAATTAGTTAACTAATTAAGAAACAAGATTGGTAAAAAATAATAAACATTAAACTAAATGATGGTGTATGTAATTAGTAAAGATAAAATGTTTAATCCATAACTACTAGTATACATATATAAAGGATAAAATATGTAATTTACTCCAATTTTATTATGTACTTATGTAAATTAAAAAATACATTTACATAGTGAGTTACCATGTTATGAATCAAAATCTATGTTTTTTCTAACAGCAATATTTTTCTAACCACCTTATCAACATTCACATGTAAGAATTTAAACTCGCATTGCTTTTGCAAGAGTAATCATCAAAATTTGTTAACTATCGCAGCTGTTATTCACCCATTTGCGGAACACATTGCATATTTCGCGCTTTTTGCGATCCCATTGATGACAGTAGCCTTGAGCGGTGTTGCATCTATAGCTACAGTCATGGGCTACGTGACGTTTCTTGATATGATGAACAACATGGGCCACTGCAACTTTGAGTTCATTCCAAAATCACTCTTCCTTATGTTCCCTCCTCTTAAGTACATCATGTACACCCCATCGTAAGTCACACTAGGTCTTTCATTTTATTTTGACTTATAACTTTGATTGAATTACTTATAAAATTCTTATACCAATAGTTTGTAAAAATAATTTTTAAATACATAAAAGTATTGATTAATTAACACAACACTACTTTATTTATAACAAAGTGAAACCAGTAACGTATGCAGTTTGAGGATAAATTTTATGTGTTTTCCATCTTAGGTACCACTCTTTGCACCATACTCAGTTTCGAACAAACTACTCGCTTTTCATGCCATTCTACGACTACATTTTTGGCACGATGGACAAATCTTCAGACATATTGTACGAGAAGTCGCTTCAACGAAAGGAAGAATCACCAAATGTTGTGCATTTAACACATCTAACAACACCTGAGTCAATCTATCACATGAGGCTTGGGTTTGCCTCCTTAGCTTCTAAACCACACACTTCACCCAAATGGTACCTGTGGATTCTATCACCCATCACGGTTTTGTTCATACTGATCGCACGGGTTTATGGGAAAGTGTTCGTCATTGAAAGAAATGTCTTCAAAAGTCTCAAATTACAAACTTGGGCCATACCAAAATACATGACACAAGTATGCATATTTATAATTAATCAGTTTCTTTCTTTTCCTATTCTTCTTTTTTCAAGATTTGTATTGGTCTTTTATTTGTAGTACCATATGGAAGAGCAAAGACAAACCATCAACGGCTTAATTGAGGAAGCTATACTAGAAGCTGATGCAAAGGGTGTGAAGGTTTTTAGTCTTGCTCTACTTAATCAGGTTATTGCACAAAATTTATCAGCATACACAAAATTTTGTTTCTGAGATTATTTTTAACTATTAATTTATATTTTGGTTTTGACGTATAAATTAGTTATAGTTTTGTAATCATTTAGGGGGAGGAATTGAATAATAGTGGGGAGTTATTCATAAGAAGAAATCCAAAACTAAAATTGAAGTTGGTGGATGGGAGTAGTTTAGTAGTTGCAGTGGTCTTAAACAGCATTCCAAGAGGCACCACACAAGTTGTTTTTAGGGGCAACTTTAATAAGATTGCTTACTACCTTTCTCTAGCTCTATGTCAAAAGGGCATCCAGGTAATTTCACTTACCAATATCACTAATATCACAAATATTAAAATCTAACAAAAACTGAAGTCTTGACCCAAAAAACCATTTTCTTGAGTACACTTTGTTTTGTCCTAGGTGGTTGTATCTCGAGAGAAGGATTACAAGATGTTAAAATCCAAGCTGAAATCAGTCATTGACCATGATAAGTTGATCTTTTCACATGCATACTCTCAAAAGGTACATGATCATAGACAGCAAGCAAGTAGCTTCAAACTTTGAAAACAACCACTAAACTCTTGTGTTTCTTTTGGGTGATTACTTGATTGTGAAGACGTGGTTAGTGGGAGAAGGACTAACCAAAGAAGATCAAATGAAGGCATCAAAAGGAACACTAATCATTCCTTACTCTCCATTCCCACCGAAGAAAGCACGCAAAGATTGCATTTACTGCACCACACCATCAATGCTTACTCCCAAATATCTTGAGAATGTTGATTCTTGTGAGGTTAGACCTCATTTAACTTTTTTCCATCAAAGGTTTTGTTACTTGACGTAGTAACGCCAAGTGTTTAATGTTTAAAACAGAATTGGTTGCCAAGAAGGGTGATGAGTGCATGGAGAATTGCAGGGATACTTCATGGGTTAGAAGGCTGGAACGTGAATGAATGTGGGAACGAAGTTTTCAATATTGTTAAAGTTTGGGAAGCTAGTATTCGACATGGGTTCAGCCCTATCACGAAATTATTCACTTAATCTATGCATTTATGCTTCTATCTTTACTTGAGACTTAGATCTTGAAATAAGGGTGTTTCTGTTCGCTTTGGTCGCTTACTAGTAATTAAAATTTGGGATGATTGTAAACGGTGTGATGTTAAACACTTGAAGGAAGTCAACAAATTCTCACTTTAAAAATACTACAAAATATCTATCCAAGAAGCTATATTTATATAGTGTCCAGTCTATTGCAGTTGCTACAAATTTCATGTTTGAGTATTAGTCATATAGAACAACTGCGGGTGATTTTGTTCCTTGAACTAGCAGCATATCAATTTCTAGTGTTATCTTGTGCGATGAATATAATAAGAATTGCCTTGGTTTAGGGTCATGTTGACCCACTGGCTAGTAACTACCTACTATATTTTAGAAACTGCACATATTTTATGTATCAAATAATAAATATGGTTATAGAGATAATATTATTAGATAGTAATGTATCTTCTTTTAAATGAAACGGTTGTATAAAGTAAGCATTTGAATATATGATTATATGTTAATCAATTTTCTCCGTAAGTATTTACCTTTTTCCTACTTTCTTTTTATTCACTCCCTATTTCTCATGGCAATTTCTCTCTAAATGGTTAGAATCTTTTACTTCCATTAATTGGAGTATGGAGAGAATGAAACCCTCATTCATTTACCATATATTTCTTTTCTATTCCTGAAGTTATGTAAACATGAGTGTTAACCTTATTCTGTATGTGTTTACTTCATAATAGCCATCTTACATCTAGAGCAAGATACAAGTCTCAATGCCTATGTACAAGTCTATAAATACAAATAGATATCAGCACAATTTTTGGCACCCTCTTGTAAAAAAATAATGCAACATTTCTAGTATTACTTGATGCCATCACATACCTATTTAATCACATAAGAACATCATGTGGGCAAGAAATCAGGAACAAGTCACTACCCATATGAGGCTAAATGTATATGCAAATAACTTAAAGGGTTAAAGTTATACAGTAGTTTCATACTTTCACAATTGATTTGATACGGTACATGTATAAATTTCAATACTAGGATGGTACATCAAATTAATGATTATTTCGCTTTTTTTCCTTTTTTTCGAAATCACATCAAATTAATAACTCACATGGTTGCTGCAGAAAGTGTGTTCAAGTACATTAAAGCTACTGTGGGTAAAAGAATCCAATTTAATGGTGATTATGGTGGTGACTTAGATGGAAGAAGGTCAAGTACTGGGTACGTTTTTCTGTTTGGTTCAAGCTCTATCTCATGGTGTAGTAAACTTCAATCTACCATATCCTTGTTGACGACTGAAGTGGAATATCGGGCTGCCACCATGGCAGCCCAAGAGTGCTTTTGGTTGATTCTAATGGTTGAAATGGACTTGGAGCATATTGAATCAAAGAAGCAAGTTGCTGATGCATTGACAAAGAGCATATCTGGTGCCCTGTTGCTGAAGCACAACAAAGAAATGGGAATGGTGGATTATGATATTTAGAGAGATTGTTGGAATTATATATCTTAATCCAAATAGTCACTTGAATGGATGGTGAGTTGGAGGTTTTATTTAGTTTTTCATTTAACATGTGTTGAATAAAAAATAGTCTTCCAACTATTTCTGTATGTTTTGTTATTTGGCCGTTTCTATAGCAGTAGTGGTAAACTCCTTTATTTAATGTACTTGGAATTATCATTTAATGAGTATTTAGAAAACTTGGAGCAAACTGTAATCATCGTTTCTTTGTTCCAAATATTATGAGTGAATCGTTAATTAAGAGTGTGTGTTCTCATTGCGCCTCTACCAATTCAACACAGAACACAAAGCCTTCTAAAACATGGTTTCCTAAATCGGTGGTCGTGGGTTCAAGTCTTGTCTGAGCCCTAGTTTTACTGATCTTGTAATGTTGACTGCCAGAGCTGAAATGACCAATATCAGCAAAAGTACAGCTTTCTTTGCATAAGACACAGGTCCATCTAGAAGTGTTGTTCTTAAATTTGACCATTTCAGCAAAAAATGACTTTTAGTTCCCAAGTAAGCTAACAATTTCATCAACTAAGTTCTCATAAATGTCAAATAAATAAGGAGAAGCATATGCAATAATATGGTTCTTTAACTTCTACTATTTTACGTGTATTCTAACATGGGCCGTGTGAAGGAAAATTAAGATAGAGGTCAGATTTATATTACATCGGTCATAACTTCATTATCAACTACAATGTGAACTGCCAATAGTAACCACAGAAGTCACGAAAGAACAGGAAGCTCAATTTCACTGAATGAAAAGAAACTTACGCGTCCATGTTCAACATAACAAAACTTTAGTGGAATGCCTTCACATTATTCTTCAATATCCTCAATTTGTTTCTTAGTTGGTGGATTGCCACTATAAGGCTGTGTTTGGTTGGAAGGAATGGAATGGAATAGAATGAAAATGAGAAACTAGTATAATTTTCAAGTAAAATTGTGTTTAATTGAGCAATTAAAAATAAACCCAAGGGAATGTTTCACCTCAAATTCCCTTGGTTGTGGGATTTCAAAATCCTTCCACCTAGAGAGGGAATTTGAAATCCCACAACCAAAGGAATTTGAGGTGAAGCATTCCCTTGGGTTTTACATTTCATTACCCACTCAAACATAATTTAATTGAAAATTATACTAGTTTCTCAATTCCATTCCATTCCATTCAATTCCTTCCAACCAAACGCAGCCTAAAAGTTTAAACAAAACAAAATGAATATGAGAATAGCTTACGGGGTGCATAATCATGTATTAGATGAAACTAAGATAGCATATCATGTCAAGTAATACATAACAAGGAATCCTATTTTACCTGATTATGAGGAGAATAAACATCGGTTTGCCTGGGCTAGACTTTCAGAACTTGCTGTTTGGAGGGTAAACATGAAACAGCGGTTTCACTTCATTTATGTACATACTGCTGAACAATTTAGTGATTTTAGTTATAGATACTTCGTCTTTGTTGCCATTCTCTGATCACCTTCAACGGATGCAGGATCACTTATAGAAACTTTGTCTTTGTAACCCAAACATTTGTGGTGTTTGCATACCTCAAATGACTCCCAAAAAGATCCCCCTACACCTGCTGCAACCTTATTGTAAATAACTTTTAATGGAATACATTTGTCCTCATCATCCAACAGTTGCAATGCCCCAATCTCTGCCATAAACCTACAAATGTTTCTTACTTATTTTTCATAAACATGAATAATAGTCTTATCATCTCATTTATGAAAAAATGCACAAAAATTGTTCTGATTCCCTTATACATCTGATAAATACCACTTACAATGTATATTCAAGAAAACTATATATCTTTCCACCACGCACAATCCCTGTTGTTGTAACAATCTCAGCCGTTCTTAACTCCGGTTTCCATCGCGCCTTGGAGCCATCTTTTCTAAATACAAACAAATGCACTTCATGTTGTAAGAAACCACCAATACAAAAATTTTACAAGAGGGAAAGCGAAAACAATACCTGAACTGTAACTTGGGTATATCACCATATGCATACAATGATCCTCATTATCACTATCATGTGAAGTTACCTCTGAATCACTTGATCCATCTGATGGGGCACCCCAATCTTCAATTTCCATTATTAATCTTCAAATGTATAAACGTATAAATAAATCAATGTCCATACACCAATAAATGATCCGTGAAAGTTAGTGTTGTTCCCGAGCCGAATTGAGCTGAGTTAAGGCAAGCTCGAACTCGGCTCGGATTTTAACCGAGCCGGCTCAGATTTTAACCGAGGCAGTTTGGCTCGAATCGGTTTTAGAAACAGAGTTGAAAATATGGGCTCGAGCTTGGCTCGGTTCGTTTGGGCTCGGTTCGTTTGGGCTCGGTTTTATATCATAAACACAATTAAAAAAATCAAACGCAAAATAAATTCAACATAATACATAACTCATAACCGGTTTATATCAAGTTTTATAAAATATAAATTAATTTAAAAAAATTAAGTTCAACTTCAACAAAATATAAATAACTTTATTATCATCTAAATCGAATAAACTAAAAGCACTTGAACAATTCATTATAATGTAGAAAAAGATAAAAGCATCACATAAAACTATCTCGTACAAACATTATAGTTTGATATTTTGACATAAAAATAGCTAAAAATATATATTATATTCTTAACAAACGAGCAAATGCAATGATATATGATATATACATAAAATAATATATATTACAAGTAAATTATCCGAGCCGTATCGAGCCGAGTTAACTGACGAGCTAAAACGAACCGACTCGGATCGTTATGAATCGAGCCGAGTTCAGCTCGTTCTCATACCGGGCCGGCTCGGCTCGGTTCGGTTCAGTTTAAAACCGATCCATTTCAAGCAACCTCCGAGCCGCGAGCTATTTGGACGGCCTTAGTAAAACTGCTCAAATAAATAAAATAAAATTTTATTAGTTATATAACGATTTATTAATGTAAGTTATAATTAAAATCAGATTTACGAATGATTATAGATTCTTTACTGGTAGAATGGAAAGAATTGGAATAAATAGTATAAGTAATAAAACGATAATATCAATCTTTTTTAACATTTATTTTTAAACTTTTTTTTAAAAGAAAAAATAAACATTTTGTATCAAAATAAACCTTTTAAAAAATGTCATTTTAAAAAATTTCTTTATTATAACTCTAATTAATAATTATATTTGGTTTATAAAATTTTATTTTGAAAAACATCAATTTTAAAATAGTTTATATTTTTTTAAAAAAATTTGATGTTTTGGAATGGTGGAAATAAATGTGGTGTTCCCATATGATCCCTTAGTTACACTTTTACTAAAATAAAAAAAATTATTTAACTTATATGTTATATAAATATAAATTAGAGTATGTTATGCATTGAAGCAGCTTCATTGAGATGATAATTTATGTATACGTGTTGTGATGACTTGTCATTTGGTTAGACTTGTTTTAAATTAAGTTAATATCAAAATATAAAGAAAAATAGCATATGGTGATGGTATAGTTGAACATAGTCAGAACCATCTAAAATATTATATTTAAAGGTTATAAAAATAAGTAAAATAACTTAAAGAGTTAATTACAAAGGAATTACATGTAGTAAGGTTTGATTTCATTTTTACATCTTAAGAATATATTTCGTATGTGGTAATGGAATTAATGAGAGAATGAAATAGGCAAAGGAATAAAATAAATAAATGAATGAAAAGGATAATGATGATTTTTTTGTCTTGTTTGATTACGCTATTGGAATGAAATGAATTAATAATTTGTGTTATTTGGTAGGCAACAAAAGAAGAATGAATGGAAATGGTTGGGGGTAGTGTGCACAAACCGAGTTGAAATTTGAAACCGAGTTGGGTTCAAACCGGATTGGGTTTTGGTAACAAAAATCCAAACAGGGTTTGACCTGGTTTCAGGTCGGTTCAAAACCAGTTTTAAGAGGGCAAAATGGTAAAAAAATATGTATATACTGGGTTTAAACTAGTTTTGGGTTGGGTTGTGAAAAAATCAGCTTGAACCAAGGTTGGGGTGTGGACTGGACAAACCAGTTTGAACCTTATGGGTTGAATCGGGTTAGGGAGCTACCGGGTTGAACTCAGGTTAAGGTGTGGAGGAGACAAACTAGTTTGAACTCTATAGGTTTAATTAAGTTAGGGAGCTACAAGGTCGGGTTTGGTTGGGTCGTCGGGACGGGTTGGGTAACTGGGTTGGATGGGCACCTCTATTGGGGGTGGTGGTGTTAGTGGTGGCGGGTGGTGTTGGTGGTGGCAGATGGTATTCGTAGTTGGTCTGTGGTGGTGGTTGTTGTTCTTATTGGTAGTGTTGGTGATTGATGGTGGATCATGTCTTGTTTGGGACATGGTTCAAGTCATGCATTTAAAAAATCATTTCATTTCTTGAAAAATAAAAACAAAACATTCATACTATAAGAAATGAAAATCATTAGAAAGGAAGGAATCAAAACCGTTATGCAATAATTAATTCTATTTCTTTGTGATTAGCAAATATGTTTTTATTCATCCTAGACCCATTCTAGTCAACATTACATTCATACATGCCAAACACTCTCTAAGTAAGAAAAATATAATGAGTGTTCAAAAGTATGCATTATCATAGCATAAATAGTCAAATACCCTTAATTTAAAATTAAAAGTATTATTTATATTATGATTTGTTATCATAAATATTCTTATATATTATTAGCATTAATTATTAATGAATGTTTACGACTTTTATAGTAATAGAATGGATAAAGATTCTGACACTTTAATGGCAACATCCCATATCTTAATTAACCCTACCATCTTTGTTCATCATCCTCCTCTTTCTCTAATTTTATTAAAATCAAACTTATTTGATCATTAAAATATGGAGATCCACCGCTGCATCTTCAACCTCTCACTCTACTCTATCCCCCTCCTCTATCTAATGACTAAACCTAAATAATTAACACCAACGTTCGCTACTCAAACAAACCCTCAACCACCACCACTGCTTGATTTCCTAAACCACCACCATTACTCCATTGCTACAGATTGTTGGACATAGTTAGCGATCGTCCAATTGATGCATTTGTTAAGAATCTGGACACCGTGCTTTGATTTGTTGTTACTGATTTGCACCCTTTGGTTTGCAACCTTATGGTCATTCTAGTAGTGATAGCTAGGGAGGAAATCGAGGATTACATGGTGGTCAAAATGGTGGCTATCATGGTGGTCAATAGTGGTCTATTAGAGGCCAACCTCATCAAAAGGCATATGGTAGTTCCACGTACATTATTTATAGGATCTAGTTTAGATCAATATATTGCCCATTGGATCATGTGTAGTGATGATTATTGGTAGTGGTGGTGTCAATCTTGGTGGTGGTGTGTGATGAAGAAGGTAGGAGTATGTGAGAGAGGCATATAAGGGTGGGGTGAGGGAGTAGGGGTGGGCACATAACCAATTTAGCCAAGCTATAACCAAATTAACTGATACAAGCAAACCAAATTAACTAAAGTGATAAATTTGCCAATAGTTTGGTTAAGCAATAAATAATTAATTGGTAATCGACCCACCCGTCGATTCAATTCTAACAAATTGGTCTATTGATCGGTTAATGGTAAATACAACTAAATCAGGCTTAAACGGACCTAGGTGGTCCTAATCGACTAATACTTGGAGACTTTCCAGCAATTTCATCCAGATTTTGGCCAAGCCTTTAATTTCGAGACAACCCTAGAAAAGGTCATGCATGCCCATTCAAGATGTAGTTAGTAAGTTGTTTTGCTTAGTATTCTTGACAAGTACAAGAACCTATGCTGACAACTAATGCAGATACAAGTATTAGTGTCAATGCAAGTGAAGAAAAAGAACACGTCAAGAAATGCGAATGATAAGAAGATAAAATGCGGATAGAAGAAACTCTTAAATGTTTGTCATCCGCATTAGTCAAATGTGGATGAACAACAACAAATGCTTATGAACAAATAACACATGCTAACAAGTGTTTTGTCATCGGCATTGTCAAATACGGATGAGTAAAACAAACACAGATGAAGACTTAAAAGAAATGCTTATTGTGTTTTGTACTAGTTTGACTTGTGTTATTATGATGTAATAGTATTCAGGGTGTTTAAGTCATATTACAAGCCTAATGCCAGGCTATAAATCGAATGTTAATATGTTGTTTTTGTAACCCTACACCTTGCAATCCAACTTTGTATTATGAACAAGCTTATCAATATACAAAGAAAATTTATAAATATCATCTTATGTTCATTAAAAATCTCACCCAGTTAATATGATAACAATAAAACAAGACCTAGCCTTTACGTTTACATGAGTTTACATTTGGAGCTTAGAAAGTTCCCGTCACATTACATTTATAACTATTAACTATGAATTTCGCTTAAGATTTTGTGAATAGTACTATTTGGATTGACACCCCTGTCATGGTTAGTTGCGCTAACAACGAATCCATATGGTCGAATGATTGCATAATGTCCACCTATTACTCGTAAGGTATGAGGGATTGGTAAAAGACTTATATTTGGGTTTGATGACGCCTCATTACTTGTTGTAATACCCCAAACCTTAATGTAATAGTTGTAAATGCATGAAATATGAAGCATTTCTTTCATATATTATTGTTCGAGTAAGTAATGAGTTAGATGACTATTTGAAAGAGGAGATGTGACGAAAAGAGTTTATTATAATAAGAAAACATCTAATAATAATAAAATATATTATATTTGACCTTACTTCGTTTTTAATGAAACTTAAGTCGACTCGTAGAGAAATATGAGCTCATCCCAACGACATATTTGAAATTATATAGAACGCTACATTTTACAAAGTTATGAGAGAAAAAAAAAGTAAGCAGCTGAATTAATTAAATAAGTAAGCAAGCAGCCAGACTAGGTGCTCAATCTTCCATCCCACCATCACTCTCATCACTCCGCATATGAATTTGAGGTGCCTACTTGCTTGCTTGCTATAATAGAAACCTTAACGTTGAATTTAGAATATAAGTTTTCTTGAGAACGTTTTAGTATAAAGTGAATCCCGAGTACGTGATATCCCATTGGGCATTGTTGTTAGTCAATTATGGAGCTCGAGTAGGAGCACGAGTTCGGAGACTTTACATCAAAGTGTTCTTGATAGTTATAAGGTATGTTGTCATTTAAATTATGTCAAGTTAATTATTATTTATTTTTGTATTATTAGGAGTAGTATTAGTATAGGATTATTATTTTTAGGCGTTAGGGTTATTGTTAGGGTTAGGTCTTGGGTAGCCTAGCCTTAGTTAGGCATGGACTGATCACTCTTGCTTAAACAATGCAGCGCTAGATAATAGCCAACCATGACAATGACTACTTAGTTGTACTATTACCTAACCTAGGATTACTTAAATTGTATCAGGACCTTGAGATATCACTAGATCATACTAGGTACTGATTATTAACTGTTAAACAGGTGAGTTATCATGACTGTTTTCAAAATTATGATAATATACTCATTGTGTCTATACGGGTAATAATTATAATACTTAAAAATATGTATGGGTTGGTAGGAGTATACGAGATCTAGATATATTCAATGAGGTGTGTTGAACTGGCTGAAAAGAGGATAGGGTTCTTCGTATGCAACAGGCGCACACACATACCTATTTCACAATCGGGAAGGTCTAATAAGCTCGTTGCTAGTGGTTGAGGTAAAACCAGGGAAGGCACTATGCCTATTGACTCAAATATCACAACCCATGTTGTATGCATGTCAAAGTTAATTTTGTAAATTGTATAGCATGAGCTCACTAGTGTTAGCTGGCGTCTTTTGGAGTATATGTATCACAGATAATCACTGAGACTACTCTAGTAACACTGGTGAGATAGTGGAACATGAAGCTATTAAAGTTTCTAGTTGTTTTACATGGTACTTAAATAATGTATTGTACTCAGAAGGTTGTAAGTTTTGAATGAAAACTCCGTTTGCTTCTGCTATAAGTTGTATCGATTATGGATGCCCGCCCGGGTCTCATGTTGCGTGTCACACTTGTTTTGTCTATCGTATATGTAAAATCATTTCCATGAAAAAGGTTTTGGTAACTTGTTTTCTAGAATCTTTTTGTAACATAAAACCTATGAACTTACCAACATTGTTATTGATATTTTATGTAGCTTTTCAAGGATGGCTTGCTTAGGTATTGTAAGGCCCAGTTCCCTGGGAACCACACAGTTGGTTTCATGGACATAACCATAATTCTTAAACTGAACTTTTCATAATAATTAATAAGATAAACACATAGGAATCATAAACATTTCATTTTAACCAAGTCATAATTAGTCAAATCATTACATCAACAAGAAAACATTGTTCAATAGTCATATTTATATAAAACTTTTAACAGGATGCCAGTCTTTGATCAGGGAGCGTATTCATGCACAACTCTCATAACTCAACCAAGTTTGATTTTATCTGACATGCATAATAAAAGTCAGCGTTGCTGAGTGAGTTCTAGTTTTAATTCTAGAACCATGAGTCATGAATTCAGGAAAGCTTTTAACAAGATTCATATTGGAAAACCTTTATTATTATCATAATATTCATAACATAATTTTCATAGTGGGTTAATCATACAGTAATCATGTTTAAAATAAAAAAAGGTCATGAACTACTAGCACCAATCTAGTTACTGTGGTTGCTAGCACGAAGCAAGCTACTATGGTTGCTAGCACAAATCAGGCTAGTGAGAGTCTAGTACGAAGCAGGCCAAAAATTTGCTAGCACAGAGAAGACAATGAGATGCAAGCATGATGTAGACCAATAAGTTGTACGCACAGAGCAGACCAATGAGAATCTAGCACAAAGCAAGCTGAGAGAGATGCTAGCACCGAGCAAGCCTATAAGTTGCTAACATAAAACAGAACAGTGAGATGCTAGCACAAAGCAAGCTTAGTGAGATGCTAGCACAGAGCAAGCTAATAAGTTTTTAGCACAAAGCAGACCAGTGAGACGTAAGCATTCAGTAGGCCAAAGGTAATCAAATTATTAGTTCTATTTTAAAACCTTTTTGGATTAATAAGATAGGTATAACCAGGTAAGAATCCCCTAAACTTGAACTATGGGTAAAGATAGGAAATGTTACTAGTATGTCCAATGTGGGAAACAGTGATTTGGATAGACCAATACGGGAAAAAACAATTTGAACATGGAGATTGATGTTTATAACAGTGGTTGTTTAAGTATAGGAGTTAATACGGGCAATAGTGTTTGTCTTTGGAAACTAATGCGGGTAACAGTGGTAGTTAAGTATGGGAATTAATCCGTGTAACAACGGTTGACTTGGAGACTAATACGGGTAACACTAATCACTTAAGTATAAGGGTTAATGCGGTTAATAGTGTCTAAGTGGACTAATGCGCATAACAGTCATCCTATCCATATTAGTTACACTTAGACTTACAAAGATACCAATGCGGCTGAGGAAGAAATATGTGGGTAACAATCATCCTATCCGCATTAGTTACACTTAGACTAACTAAGGTACTAATGCGGTTGAGGAGGACAAATACGGGTAACAGTCATCTCATCTGCATTAGTTACAGTTTGACTTACTAAGGTATTAATGTGGCTGAGGAGGACAAATGCAAGTAACAATCATCCCATCGGCATTAATTACACTTAGACTCACTATGGTAGTAATGCGGCTAAGGAGTACAAATTCTGGTAATAGTCCACTCGTTCATGCATAGGTATTTATTATAAGACATGAAGTTAATAAAACTTGAACCCTGTGCTTAAAAATGTTAACTTTAACAATCCAAAAGATGATAGAACATTGAAACATCATAGATCTAGCCTAAATCTATCATCATTTATGAGAAAATTGTTACTTGATGAAGTTCTTGGATTTTATATCTCTAAAACTCCACTTACTCTCTCTACCAACCACCTTTGAACGTTGAAAATTCCATACATGGGTCGGTCACATAACTTTATATAAAGGTGTGAAGGATAGGTTTCCAAGTTCCCCATTTTAGCCCCTATACATTTGTAAATTGTGGCTCGAGATCCTTCCTTTTATTCCCACTAAACCAAGTTAAATTTCGGGGTGTTACCGGTCCATCTCCCTTATTCAGGTTTCGTCCTTGAATTCTTTCACTAGTTGAATAACCGGGATAGAATTTCGTTATTTCCTTTTTAGTTTCCCATGTCGCTTTAGATCCTTTATGATGTCTCCATTGAACCTTATTGAACTTCACTGTTTTGTTTCTTAACATTTTTTTTCCTTGGTGTCTAGTATGGCGACTAGTTCCTCCACATAATTTAATTTGTCATTTAATTCAATATCTCCTAGCGGTACATGAGCATCCTTTTCTACTAGGCACTTATGCAGATGCAGCACATGGAAAGTTGTGTGATTCCCACTGAGTTCGGCTAGTAATTCCAGCTTATAAGCTACTAGCCAAACTCTAGATTTGACCTTTAAAGTTCCTATGTATCGAGGACTCAGTTTTCCCCGCTTTCAGAAACGTATGACTCCCATCGATGGTGACACCTTTAGCGTAACCCTGTCACCGACACTAAACTCAATCGGTGTGCGTCGTTTATCTGCATAGGACTTTTGTCTATCTTTGGCAACTTTCATAAAGGCCTTGATCTTCACAAGCTTTTTGATTATGGCTCCTACTACATCTAGGCCTTCTAATTTCGTTTTGCCAATGTCCTCCCATCAAATGGATGTCTTACACCATCTTCCAAACAACATCTCGTAAGGAGGCATTCCAATACTTGCATGGTAACTATTGTTATATGAGAATTTAACAAGTGGCAAATGGTCATCCCAATTCCCACCAAAATCAATGATAAATGCAAATATCCTCTAATGTCTGTATCGTCCTTTCTGATTGTCCATTAGTCTGTGGGTGGTAAGTAGTAATGTGCACTCTAGTTCCCATTGCATCATGAAATCTCTTCCAAAATCATGACGTGATTCACATATCTCCATCTGAGACTATAGAGACAGGTACTCCGTGTTGGGCTATGATTTCCATGATGAACAATTCGACTAACCTTTCGAACGTAAACGTTTCTCGTATGGGTAGGAAATGTGCAATTTTGGTTAGCCGATCAACAATCACCCATATCACATCATAACCCTTGGATGTGCATGGCAACTTGGTTATGAAATCCATCGTAATGTTTTCCCATTTCCACTCGCGTATATCCAAAGGTTGGATTGTCCCGTAAGGCTTTAGATGTTTGGCTTTCACTTGAAGGCACATTAGACATTTGTTTACATATTGGACTACATCATTCTTCATTCCCTACCACCAATAATTCTTTTTCAAGTCTTGATACATCTTAGTAGTGCTCGGATGAATTGACTATCTAGTTTTATGGGCTTCATCCAATATTTGGATCCTTAGATTTCTTTAACGAGATATCCACAATCGTCCCATATTGGTTTTAACACCATTTGTGTTCTCTTCCAAGCCCGGTGCTTGCCATTTCCTTCTTTCTACATCGATATAGTGGTCCTAGAACACTTCCTGATGAGTGCTACGTATCTATCCCATAATATTTAGCGTCACTATTATCTAATAGGCATTCACGCAAATGGGCTCGTGCCTTTCATTACAACACAAGGCATCGGCTACTAGCCTTGCCACGATGATAATGGATTTCATAATCATAGTTCTTTAGTAGCTCTGACCATCATCGTTATCTCATGTTTAAATCCTTCTACTTGAAGAAATATTTTAAACTCTTATGATCTATGAAGATTGTACATTTGATTCCATATAATAGTGCCTCCATAGTTTGAGCACGAACACAACCACAGCTGATTTCAAATCATGAGTGGGGTAGTTGACTTCGTGAGTCTTTAACTATCAAGAGACATACACTACGACTTTCCCTCACTGCATTAATACACATCTTAGCCCCAAGTACGAGGCATCGGAGTAAACCATGAATTCTTCATTTTCTACCGGCAACATTAGGATAGATGCTTGAATCGACCTTTTCTTAAGTTCTTGCAATGCATTTTCTTAGGCCTCTCCCTAATCAAATTTTGACTCCTTTCGCATTAATTTAGTCAACGATGATGCAATCTTTGAAAAGTCTTTAATGAATCTTTTTTAATTCCCTGCCAATCCAAAAAAGCTTCATATTTCCAAGGGTATCCTTGGAGAGTCCTACTAAGTGACTGCTTTTGTTTTTTGTCGGGTCTACCAAATTTTATTGGAGTTGATGACATGACCCAAAATTGCACTTCTCGCAGACAAAAGGCACACTTAGAGAATTTAACGTATAACTTATCTCGTATTAGATTCTCTAATATTCCTGAATATGGCATGTATTATCACCTTCATTCTTTGAGTAAATAAGGTTGTCGTCGATGAAGATGATCACCAATTTGTCCAACATTGGACGACAAAACCCTATTCAATATGTCCATAAATGCAACAGGTGCATTTATCAAGCTGAACTACATCACTAGGAATTCATAATGTCCATAAATGCAACAGTTGCATTTGTCAAGCTAAACGACATCACCAGGAATTTGTAATGTCCATTACATGTTCTGAATGTTGTCTTCGATATATCTTGCTCCGTTACCTTTAATTGATGATATCCAGACCTTAAGTCATTCTTGAGAACCAAATTGCGCCTTGTAGTTGGTCAAACAAGTCATCAATCCTTGGAAGAGGGTACTTGTTCTTCACCATGAGCTTGTTTAGCTCTTGGTAATTGATGCGCATGTGCATATGTTTTTCACAAACAACACCGGTGCACCCCAAGGTGAGATGCTTGGCCTAGTGAAACCTTTATCGAGCAAATCTTGTAGCTATATAATTAGCTCTTTCAGTTTAGACGGAGCTAGTCGGTAAGGTTCTTTGTCCACTGGTTTGACTCCACGTACTACGTCAATCTGGCATTCTATCTGTCGATCGGATGGTACTCCAAGACATCCTCAGGAAACACATTAGGAAACTGGCATACTATAGGGACGTCCTCTAGTCTGGGTGTTGAAACACTATCATCCTTGATGTACACTAGGTAAACAATGCAACCACATCTCATAAATTTCTTAGCCTTCATCGTGGATATGATCTTCGATGCACAGGTATTGTTATCACTGTAAATTGAGATAAAGCTGCCATCGAGAGCGAGCAAGCAGATCATCTTTCGAGAACATACGATATTGGTCTCGTGGGATGCCAACCAATCCACTTCTAACACGACATCAAAATCGCCTAAAGCCATAATAAACAACTTAACAGGAAATCTATGACCCTCGAGCTTTATACAATAGTCGTCGATTATCTCAATCACTCTGGTAGATCTTCCTATGGCAGTTTGCACTTCAAAGGCATTGTATATTCTCTTAACTCTAATTTTCAACAAGGCAAGAAATTAGAGGATATAAAGCTCCTCCTAGCATTAGTGTCAAATAATACATTGGCAAGTACATTATTGATCGGGAACTTACCTGAGACAACGTTTGGGTTAGTTCTTGCCTCATCTTGTGTCATGGTGTAGGCCCTCTTCTTACCTTTGGGCTTCTCGATCATCTTTGTTTCCTTTTAATGGCTCGAACCGATACCCTTAGTCTTTGGCTTTTTGTACACACCAGCCTCATGACCGTAACCCCCATAGTTATAGCACCTTTATCTCCTTGGACAATCTCTCAAGAAATACCCAAATTGTCCGCACTGGAAACAAGATTCGTGCCCATCCTATATTCTCTAGAATGTGGGCGGTTACACTTTTTACAGGTTTCTTCATCCTCAACCTTGACTCTCTTCTCCTGATAATCCACCTTAGCGTTCACAAACTTTCTCAGAACTCCATCCCATTACTTTTTTGTTCATTGATCGCAACCTCTTCTTCATCACATCATCATATACAATTTCAGCTAGTTCCACCATAGATTCAAAGGTAGAGGGTTTGTGGGCTTTCACGTGCGTGCGTACCTTTGGTGGCAACCCATGTCTGTAGCATATAATCCTCCTTTCCTCGGTGTAAGCCAAATGTGGCACCAATCATGCTAACTGAATGAACTTTGCTATGTACTCTCGGTGATTCATACATCCTACCTTCAATCCCATAAATTCAGTCTCTACCTTGTCGATCTCATTCTATGGGCAATACTTCTTGATCACTACTTGCTTCAAATCTTCCCAAACCATCTTCTTAACATCCTTCCTTGTCTGTATCACTATAGCCCACTGTAAAGAGTCTCTTATACAAACGAGTGAGCTATAAACTTAATGGCCTAATCGGCCTGACACTCGCTAATGTCAATAATAGCCTCCATTCCAGCAATCCACTAGTAAGTGGAAATTGAATCCTTCTTCCCATCCATTGATGGAGGGTTACATCATTAAAAGGTTTTGTAGGTGCAAAATTTAGTAGGCTCTTTGTCGGACTCATCCCCGTCACTACCCTTTATATTGGTGACCTTTCCGGCTGATCATCTTTGCCTCCTTCGCTCGACTTTTCTTTGGATCTACCAACTTTCTCCTTAACCATAATGTTAAATTCCTCAGCTAGGATTTAGGGCATTATGTTACAGAGAACTTGATGAATCTCATTGGCTATGGCTTCACGAACGGGGTATTCCAGAGTCAATCCTTTTTTCTCATTGCTTCTATCATTTCTGACCTCGAGGTCCTCTCGAGTTGATGCCTTAGTCCCACGCGTAGATGTCGGTGGATTATAACCACGACTACCACCCGAACTACCCCTAGCACTCTTCCTACCTACCATTCTACAAGATACAAAACAACAACACCATTAATCAAGGTAATAGATCAGATCATGATAAGCACAGTAAGTTCCTAATTACAGTGGCCAGTTGTGATTAGCTACTTACTTTAACTTTATGTTCTAAATGTTCCTAATCATGCATGGTATTATGCCTATATCCTACATCTAGGGGTTACATAAAGAAGGCACATAGAATACAGGCATATACACAAAAGCAGGCAAACATTCATAGCGCAAGAATTAACACAATTAAGCGTAAGCATACACTTACTTGGCATGAAGCAACCCGTACAAGTATCCATCATCAAATTTTGTCCTAATTACAGTTTAAGTCCAGGCATTAGGAGATGCTAGAATCTCTCAAACTATGGCTTTGATACCAACTTCTAAGGCCCAGTTCCTTGGGAACCTCACACTTGGTTCCATGGTCATAACCATAATTCTTAAACTAAACTTTTCATAATAATAGTTAAGATAAACTTAATGTAAACATAAACATTTGATTACAACCAAGTCATAATTGGCTAAATCATTACATCAAGAAAAAAACATTGTTCGACAGTCATATTCATATAAAATTTTAACGTGATACCAGTCACTAAGCAGGGAACCTCTTCCTGCACATTGCAGGACCATTGAAAGGGGTCAATACAATCAGTCTCACAGTGTGGAGAGACTTATAACACTTAACAAATCAAATAGGGAACTGGAACTTTTGTATGATACTAAGGAACACAAGCAAACAATGAGACAGAACTAAGAACAACAACTAAGAATGGTTTTCAAGAAGTAAGTATATTACTCTCAAGTTCTTTTACAAGTGTTACAAAGCATAGAAATAAAATACAAGGACCTGAGATACTTTATACTACATCCTACAGCCGGCCATACTTTGAACGCCAGCGGGAAACACTGATCTAGACAACAAAATCAATGTAAAGTCAAAAGGCAGATTGGCTTTTGACTAGTGACTATGACATGCCATAGCTCACATCCTAATATATTACAAAAAGGATAAAAGTACATAAAGTGGAAAGTTACAGACTCAAGACCATAATCTACAGTTTCCTAAAACATGGACCTTTTCACCAACTTATGCAAGTTGATGAGTCTTTAGAGTGTTAGCATAAAGTTGGTGAGCTTTCTGAAAAGGTAGATCAGAGAAAGCATGTCTTCTCTGTCTTTGGAAGAAATCAGTCTTCTATCTTCATGGCTTTGGAAGACTTTGTCTTCTAAGCTTGGAAGACCTCATCTTTGGCTTTGGAAGATTTGGTCTTTGGCTTCGGAAGATTTTACACTTAGAATATTTTCTTTGCAGTGTAAAACACTTCCGAAGTAACTTCCACTATGCACAATGTGCATGCATGCAGGAAGCATCTTGAGTGTTTTGGGTGCATCAGCTTTTTCTATAATCATTACAAACTCCCACTAGGCTGATGCTACCAAAACAGAGTTGATATTCAGCAGTTAATAGTCCTCATCAGGATCAGGAACATTCTTTTCTTTATCATTTGATTAGGATCCTTTAGACTCTCATAATATCTTCCATATCAAAGAGATCATGCAGAGGTAGATCAAGTATGTCTTGCCAGAGATAGACATCTTGACCACCTTGATCTCTTATAACATACCATCTGTCTGGATTAGCAGCAAATGTCCAAGACAGAATTGGTCTTCCAATGCAAGAGGCTCTACTTTAATTGGAATTGATTGAGTAGTCTCTTGTTGCACTTCCTCAGGATGTTCTGATTCATCCTGAGGTGGATGCCTTGGACTTCTTTTTATTCTTCTTGTCCCTCTGATGGCCATCCTTTTCCTCTTTCTATATTTCAATTGAGGAAAATGGCCTGCAGCACCGGTTGAGCTTTCTTTATTCTCCTTAGTTGGGTCCTTTTCCCCTATTTGTTCAGAATCAGGGGGTTCAGAACCCTGATGTGGGTCAGAAGATGAAGTTGGCTTGGATGTAGCTTTAGCATTAGGTTGTGTTGTCTCTTGTGGTTCAACCTTCACCTCAACTGCAGGTACACCTTGAATTGGTGGAGAATGCAAGTCTACTAGCTGACCTTCCCTTATCTTCTACTTGATCCTTATGATATGCTCATCCATTATGGATAGAGACATAGGACCAAGTCTCCTTCCGGAGAACCTATATAGCTTCAAGAAGCTCACCATCTTTAGCCTATCAGCAGACTTCTTTTCTTGTGCTCTGATGGTGGCTCTTGTTTTAGCAGCCTCCTCTCTCATTTTCCTCTTAACAGCTTTCCTCTTAGTTTGAGTTTCTTCTTCCAGCTGTTTGAGGTATTCAAACTCAATATACTCATATGAGAGAGGGTTGAGAGCTGCTTCCTGATAGAGACCTGTGGCACTCAGATAAGCTATCATTTATAGTCTTTCTTGCTCTTTGCCGATCTGAGTTTGTTCTTGTTGTTCAGCCACAGCCTCTTTCTCAGGGCTTTCTTGAACTGGAGAGAGGACAAGGGCTTTATAAAGTTTCTTTCTTTTTCTTTCTTCCCTGATTTTGAGAAGCAGTTCTGCAGCCTCAGCCTCCTTCCCCTTTATGTACAACTCTTTGTCTGTCAGTTCATTTAATTCTGCCAAAGGAAGAGAGATAATTTCATCTATATTATAATTTCCTAATTCCAGATAGTTCAATCTAGCTGCTCTTAACTCATCATACTGAGTGTTAGGCCTGTGAGCAGCCCTGATTGCAGCTTGCATAAAGCTTGGGATCTCTCTAGATTTCTCTCCCCTGGCCTTCCTCTTCCTCTCTCTCTTCTCTTCCTCGATCTCCTCTGGAGTCATTTTCCTTTTCTTTTTGTCAATTGTTGGCCTGTATGACTTAGGGTGGAGAGAGCTTTGGCCTTCTAATGATTATGCTGAGCTCGAGCTCTGGCCAGAGAGAGGTTGTGATACAACTTCACCTATAGTTGTTTCACTAAGGGTACTCGATGCTGAGGTTGAGCCTGTCTCAAGTTTCACAGGGTCCACTGCTGGGCCTTGAACCAAAGTTTCCCCTTCGAAGCTATTCTTAGGGTCTGCCTCAGTATCCAGTTGACCGACAGTTTTCCCTACTAGCCTCTGTCTATATAGTTTTTCTCTACTTCTGAACTCCCCCAGCACCCATTCTTGAATTGCCTCAGCTAATCTACCAGCCTGTCTGTTTTAGCTTGGGTTGACAAGTGGCAGATCAACCAAGTTAATACTCTCATGGAATCTCAGGATCTGAAAGTTGAAAAGCTCTTACTGCCCCTGATATCTTGAGAGCACCAATGCCATTCTTGTACTATCATACCACCATCCCACTATTGGATTTTCAGCCGGGTAGGATAGGGCAGACATGGCCATTGGAATTACTTCCTCAAATAGTTATTGAATTATGGCCTCCACATCAGTGTGAGTCTGAAGAAGTTGTTGAGTCTGGACAAATGCAAGTAAGGGTGGTGAGTCCTCATTGTCCATACTCAGGACTAAACTCCCAGGTTCTATGGTTGTAGAGACTTTCTCCCCCATTTTGGTAGCATCACCCACTTGCATAGGTGAGCTGAAGGTCAAATCTACTACTTCCATAGGTTCTTGTGGACCTGGTTGAGTTTGTCTAGCTGGTCTCTCAGATAACTTGCCCTTGAGATCGGTGATCTCAAGTTGTTGGTCATTAACCATCTTCTGTAAGGCAGTCACTTGAGATTCCAAGTGACTAACCTTAGAAACTAAAAAGGTGCATATATGTTCAAGTTGTTGCACCTTTAGTTGCAGACTCCCCTCATCTTCAGATGAAGAATCATGGGGGGATGAGAAGATTGGACCAAGATCCTCTTTCTCATCACTAGCATAGTTTTCTTGTCACATTGAGCAATAAGCTCTAACATTTTGGGGTATAAGGGCTGTTTCTACCCCATATAATCCCATAGTTGGTTTTCTCATGATTTTGAAGATGCCAGGCTTCATCTGTCCCAATTTAAGAATCTTACCTGTTCCCCTCAACTGCAAGCCTAGTTCACACTGGACATATCTAAGAAACATGTAATATTCTAGGGAGTCCAAGTTAGCAAGGAGATTTAGGTATACAAAGTGTGAATACCTGAACTTGACCCCTTAAACCAGTCCATGAACTATGAAAGAAAGATCTTCAGGAATCTGGTCCCATCCTCCATGCCTTTTAATTAACCTGTGTATGATAACATGAAGGAGGTACATCCACTGAGAAGAGACCTTCCCTTTCCTGAAGGTTCTGATAGAGAAGTCTCCCTCATAGCCCCTCTGCGCAAAGGATTGGTTAACCGTAGATTTAGGAAAGGACAAGTCACCTTCTGCATCATCTAGCTGATGATGAGAATTTATGATGGCTGGAATGATGAAAATTGTCCTCCCCTGCACTATGGCAGACAGTCCCTTCTCCCCATCCCTAGTGACCTCTTAGCAGGTCCTCAAGAAGTCCAATAGTTGATCCTCATAGAGAGGAGGATCAATGGTGAGGGAGGTGAAGTAGTTAGACAGAGAAAGAAAGCGGCAAACCTTTGAGAAGCCAGGATCTTTCTCAGAGTTCAACAAAGCAACCTGATTGTGTTGCCTATGAAGGTGCATGGAGAAATCGGGTTGGTTTCTCTGATCGAGGTTGGGCATTTGAGAGAGATTCAGCGTGAAGGAAGATAAGAGCAATGGCCGTTTGTGGGAGAATTTAGGTTAGAGAGTATTTAAAGATGAAGAGAAAAGTGAAAGAGGGGGAAACCGTTGGATATTTATATATGAAATGGATTTGAGACAAAGTTAATGCGAAAGGATTTTGAAATCCGGATGTCGGTCCCAACTCTGAAAAAGTGCGCAAAGAGGTAGTTTTCTTGGAAGTCGAAAATCTTCCGAAGGTAATTTGGCTTCAGAAGTTTTGATAAAAGCTTCCGAAGCCAATTTGGCTTTGGAAGATATTTCTAAGAGTTTTGAAAATTTTGCTTCTGAAGGAAAATACTTAGAGAATTTTCACTTCTAAGACATGCTTTAGTTTCGGAAAAGATCAAGACTTGAAATTTTATTCTTTAATAGAATAAATCTTCCGAGACATAATTACTTTCACAAGAAAATTGTTCTTCAAGAGCATAAAAGTACTTATCAGTAAATTAAGCTTCGGAAGATATTGCAAAAATTTCTTCCGAAGGTAAATTATCATAAGTAGTTATATGGTGTTAAAGACATAATGTTCTTCTGAAGGTAACTTGATATCTTCCGAAAAAAAATATGTTCAAAGTTTTCAAAAATCTAAGAAATATATTTTAAAAGATTTTTCTTCCAAGATAATCAAGGGCTTATGAAGGTGATAGAGTAGACAACTAAGGACACACAGATATTTAGAAATAACATTAAGTTTAAGTTTAAGAAAAGCTACTCAAAGTTAATCATCCCAATAGCTGATACAAGATACTTAAATCTCAGTTCATCAAAAGCTTTGGTGAACAAATCAGCATATTGTTCATTTGTGTTAACTTTGACTAGTTTGATTAAGCCTTTTTCAAAATTATCTCTAATTAAATGATACCTGATGTTGATGTGTTTTGTCCTTGAGTGCTGCACAGGATTTTTTGTAATGGAGATAGCACTATTGTTGTCTATGTCATAGTGAGTAGAGACTTAAAAAATTTAACAGATCAAATAGGGAACTGGAACTTTTGTATGATACTAAGGAACATAAGCAAACAATGAGATAGAACTAAGAACAACAACTAAGAATGATTTTCAAGGAATAAGTATATTGCTCTCAAGTTCTTTTACAAGTGTTACAAAGCATGAAAATAAGATAAAAAGACCTGAGATACTTTATACTACATCCTACAGCTGGCAATACTTTGAACGCCAGCTGGAAACTCTAATCTAGACAACAAGATCAATGTAAAGTCAAAAGGCAGATTCCCTTTTGACTAGTGACAATGACATGCCATAGCTCACATCCTAATATATTACAAACAAGATAAAAGTACATAAAGTGAAAAGTTACATACTCAAGACCATAATCTACAGTTTTCTAAAGCATGGAACTTTTCACCAACTTATGCAAGTTGGTGAGTCTTCAGAGTGTCAGCGAAAAGTTGGTCAGCTTTATGAAAAGGTAGATCAGATAAAGCATGTCTTCTC
This sequence comes from Flaveria robusta, assembly GCA_025506415.1. Taxonomy (NCBI): domain Eukaryota; kingdom Viridiplantae; phylum Streptophyta; class Magnoliopsida; order Asterales; family Asteraceae; genus Flaveria; species Flaveria robusta. Next base: position 16,338,412 of record CM046471.1, read on the forward strand.
TGTATTCGAAAGAAATCAGTCTTCTATCTTCATGGCTTCGGAAGACTTTGTCTTCTAAGTTTCAGAAGACTTCATCTTTGGCTTCGGAAGATATGGTCTTTGGCTTCGGAAGATTTTACACTTAGAATATTTTCTTTGCAGTGTAAAAACTTTCGAAGTAACTTCCACTATGCACAATATGCATGCATGCAGGAAGCACCTTGAGTGTTTTGGGTGCATCAGCCTTTTCTCTAATCATTACACACATGTCTCAGCAACTCAACCAATCTTGGATTTACTTGACATGCATAATAAAATCAACATTGCTGAGTGAGTTCTAGTTTTAATTATAGAACCATGAGTCCAAAATTCAGGAAAGCTTTTAGCAATATTTATATTGGAAAATCTCCCTCATTATCATAATATTCATAACATAATTTTCATGACTTGGTAATCATAGAAATTAGTCATGTCTTGAAATAAAACAAGGTCATGAACTACTAGCCGCAAGCTAGTTACTCTGGCTGCAAGCACAAGGCAAGCTACTATGGTTGCTAGCACAAAACATGCCAGTAAGATGGTAGCACAAAACATGCCAATAAGTTGCAAGTACAGAGCAGACCATTGAGATGCGAACACAAAGCAGGCCAATAAGTTGTTAGCATAGAGCAAACTAGTGAGATGTTAGCACAAAGCACGCCCACTTATAAGCTTGCACAAAGCAAGCCAATAAGTTTCTAGCACAAAGTAGGCTAGTGAGATGCTAGCACGAAGCAAGCTTAGTGAGATGCTAGCATAGAGCAAGCCAATAACTTGTTAGCACAAAGCAGACTGGTTAGATGTAAGTACATAGCAGGACAAGGGTAATCTCATTATTAATCCCATTTTAAAACCTTTTTAGATTAATAAGATAGGTATATAACCAGGTATGAATCCCCTAAACTTAAACTGTGGGTAAACATACGAAATGTTACTAGTATGACAAATGGGGGTAACAGTGATTTGGGTAGACAAATGTAGGATGATTTGACCATGGAGATTAATGCAGAGAACAATGGTTGTTTAAGTGTAGGAGTTAATACGGGTGCTTGTCTTTGGAACTAATGCGGGTAACACTGGTTTTAAAGTATGGGAATTAAAGTAGGTGACAAAGGTTGACTTGGAGACTAACGCGGGTAACAGTAATTAGTTAAGTATAAATGTTAATGTGGTTAAAAGTGTATGAGTGGACTAATGCAGGTATTAGTCATCCTAACCGCATTAGTTACACTTAGACTTACTAATGCGGATGAGGATGACAAATGCACGTAATAGTCATTCTATCTGTATTAGTTACATAGACTCACTAAGGTACTAATGCGCCCGAGGAGCGCAAATACATCTAGCAGTCTTCCCATCCGCATTAATTACACTTTGACTCATGAAAGTACTAAGGCGGCTAAGGAGGAAAAATACGCGTGACTATCATCCCGTCCACATTAGTTACACTTAGAGCATTCGTAGTGGATTACGTAAAAGTATGTGAGTGTGTTTCTTATATTATAAGGAATGAGTTTAAGTGGTTGTGAGTGGATGGTAGAAAATGTTACTATTCATCTGTATATTTGATAAAACACTGTTCAGCCTTTATAAATTTTTTAATATTTTTGAAAGTGGTTGTGAGTGCAGGAGAAATAAAAAAGTAATGATAAAGGTATACAAATTAATATTTAATTATAAAGGTGAGAGAAAAAGTAATGATTTTTAGTGTAATTACATGGATAAAGATAAGGATTTCACTTTAAATGCTCTTAGACTTACTAAGTTACTAATGCGGCTGAGGAGGAGAAATGCAAGCAACAGTCATCCCATCCGCATTAGTTACACTTAGACTCACTAAGGTAGTAATGCGACTGAGGAGGACAAATGCGGGTAATAGTTCACTCATTCACATATTCAAATATGGGTACTATAAGGTTTCGAGTTTAGTTGGAAATGAGATTCAACCAAGGTTACCTTTTCTTTCTTTGAAAAATGTTGTATTTTAACATGTAATCTAGGGTTCATCCATAGGTTTTTATTATAAGACATGAAGTTAATAAAATTTGAACACTAGACTTAAAGGTGGCAAATTTATATAGAAAATTATTAGATCTACACTCAAAACTCATTTAATCATGCATATCATCCCCAAAACTAGTAGAAAACATAAATGTTGGTATCTAGAACTCACCTTTCAAGCAAAGGCAAAGAACCCTAGAACCAAGAAGCTAGAATCAAGATCTACATTCATTCACAAGTAAATGTGTTAACTTTAACCATCCAAAGGATGATAGAACACCGATTCATTATAGATCTAGCCTAGATCTATCATCCATTACTAGAAAGTTGTTACCTTGATGAAGTTCTTGGACTTTCTCTCTTTAGAACTCTATTTTCTCTCTTTAACAGCTGCCTTTGAATGCTAAAAATGACCTTGCATGGGGCAGTCACATCACTTTATATAAGAGTCTAAAGGATAGGTTTCCAAGGGTCCCATTTTGGCCCCTATACTTTTTGAAATTATGACCCTAGATCCTTCCATTTATTCCCACTAAACCAAGTTAAATTTCGGGGTGTTATAGGTATACATGTGGAAGGACCTCATGTGAACCCTTCATTTAGTGCTTGGGACCTTTATGTAATAGTTTGTATCCGGCTGTAAAAACATATTTTATGAAGCACTTAAGAGTACATTTATTGTAATGAAGTTTTTAGTTTTCTCTTGTAACAATGTTGTTCTCGATGTACAGATTCCTTACATTCTTGTGTTTTTGCAAAAGTGGAGGATTTGACAAGTCGTACCAAAGTATACACCAACGCTAAAATTCAAGCACAAAAACCTTTTGCATGGTATTGATTTTACGTATACGTAGGACAATAACGAATGTGCCCTTCAAGTATACTTCCTATTCCTTTTACGTGATCCTTGATATGTATATATTTTTTAAACATGGACGCAAGTATGAATGTACGTAAGTTTGAATGTTAGTATGTCAAACAAAGGGTTTTTAATGATAAAAATATTGGCATTATTATCTCGGTCAAAGTAGTAGATTGTTGGAGTGTGTAAGGAATAAAACATATAGGTTATAAACATATTTTACCAACGAATGACATCACTGATAGATTAGTGATAGTTAGTATGATCGGCCAACCATTGAAAATTTAACAAGTTAGCCACCAAGATAGCACAAACAACGTTTGAAATTGTTAAGAATTCTTATCCGACTTCATATCCTTACCACCAATGTGTCGATAGCAACTAGGTTTCTGTCAACCAAAACCTACCATGGTACTCCATGAATGAAATTGTCATTGGTAGGAAGTAAGTTCGTGCTGACCTAAATAAACATCCGGTAGCACCTAAGTTTGTAAAGACTGAAGCCAGCAATAGGTACTACATGTGTATTTATTACAATCAACGGCAAATTTAATAAAATGTATTTTAGTTTTTGTAATGTCTGGATGAATCAGCACAATAAATATTATAAATTTTATTTATGGTCTTTCTTTTGGATTTTACTTACGTTTCTTATTGAATATTAGTGACGATATAGCGTGATGATTTTTCATAGCCAATTTTTATACCTACATACTTGAATGTGTGTATGCATGCATAAATTTATATGTACATTAGGGCCGACCCAATAGCATCTATGGTCCATGCTAGGACTTTGGGCCTCCCAAAACAATAAAGCCTCAAATTTTATAATTTTTTATATGTATATGTAATTTTGTGCACTACTACACCTGAGCCTCAAAACTAAAAAAATAAAAACTAGCGGAGCCTAATTCATGAAAATCCTTTACCCGTCCCTTGGTCACCAGCCACATTTATTTCTCTTCAACTTTCAAAACTCTCAACCACCCAAAAATCCAAAATCAATGTCGCCTCTTTCAATCTTTCATCATAAACACCAAAGGTGGAAGACAAGAAGTCGATCAAGATTCAAGACAACGTTTGAGTCTTGAATTTCTCATTAATCATCTAGAATGATTCAAACATAGGTGTGATTGCGAGTTGCGATGGTCGGAACTCGGACAGTCGGATGATTACACGTTTTGCAACGGTATGATTCGGACAGTCAAATGATTTGGTTTCTAGGAATTGTTTCTGAATCTTATACAATTTGGTTAGGATCTAAATTGTTTTTGAATTGTTTTCTAGGAATTAGAAGTTAAAACTTAGTTTCTAAGAATAATGTCAAACCGAATTCGTAAGTTTGAATGTGGTGCATCAAAAAGGGATAAAAATGCTAAATGTGAAGCTTTAAATGAATCACTAAAAAGATCAATGTTAAAATCCATAACCACCACAACGTCTAATAATAATGAAAAACTTGATGATAGTCTTGGACAAGTTGATGAAAACCTTAATGAACCTATGAATAATGATAAAAACTTTGAAAATTTTGATGAAAACCTTTATGAAGACCTTGATAAACCTACAAATAATGATGAAAACTTTGAAAATTTTGATGAAAATCTTGATAAACCTAAAACTAATAATGAAAACTTTGAAAATCTTGATGAACCGAAAAATAATAATGAACATACATATGAGAATCAAATTTAAAAACCTCTAAATTATGTTGATCCTAGTGAATGGAATAATATTAATATTAATTTTAGAGATCTACTTATAGAAAAAGGTCCACTTAAAATTTATAATGATAAATTTCCAAAAGATGAATTTTCAAGAAGCTTTAATAATTCTTTTCATATGCAAAAATTACCTAATGGAGAAAAATATGAAAGAAAATGGTTGATTTATTTTATAGAGCTTGATAGAGTATTTTATTTTTGTTGTAAGTTATTTAATGTAAATCAATGTACAAGTAAGTTGGCAAATGAAGTTAGTAACGATTGCAGAAATTTTTGTTCTAAACTAAGAGAACATGAAAGAAGTAATATACATATTATGAATATGAGAACATGAATGGATCTAGTGAAAATATTGACGAAATTAAGACAATCGATAAAAAAAATTCAAGATCAAATAAATAAAGATAGGGAAGACTGGAAAAATATATTAGAAAGAATTACTGCCATTGTGAAGAAACTAGGTAAAAAACTGAATCATTTCGTTGGAGTAAAGAAAAACTTTTGAAGAAAACAATGGTAAATTTTTAGGTGATATTGACGTGATTGCGGAATTTGATCCTGTAATGCAAGAACATATTCGACGTATAAAAAATAATGAAATTCATAACCATTCATTGGACACAATATGCAAAATGAACTAATTAGCTTATTAGCAAATGAAATCAAAACAAAAATTATTAGTAAAGTTAAGGAAGCTAAATATTTTTCAATTATACTCAATGTTTTTAAAACCGGACCGGACAATAAAATAGACGCCTTACTGGTCCGCTCGGTTCCAACTATAAGAACACGATAAAATTATAATTATTTTTTATAAATATATGTAAAAATTACAAAAAAATAATAAAATATATAAAGAAACCGGTTCAACGGGTCCGACCCCCGGTTCGACGTTAAAACGGTTTTAAGTACCGAACCGGAATGGTTTGGAGTCCGGTTCCTGTGCAACCGGTCGGACCGGTCGGTCCGGTTTTCAAAACCATGATTATACATGATGTAGATGACTTTGGATGATAAGGTTATGATAATGGATCAAATATGAAATGAAAACACCATGGAGTGCGAAGAGAATTATTAGATATTAACCCTAAAGCCTTTTACAAACCATGTGGTTGTCACAGTTTAAATTTAGTAATTAGTGATATTGCTAGTTCTTGTAGATATACTAAAGTATTTTTTGGAATAACACAACGTTTTTATTTAATGTTTTCATCATCCACTAAAAGATGGGATATATTACAAAATCATATACCTAAGCTAACTATAAAATCATTACCTCAAACATGTTGGAAAAGTTGAATAGAAAGTGCTAAAGCAATCCAATTTCAAGCTCCACAATTAAGACAAACTTTATTGGACTTATATGATGAAATTGATGATGCTAAACTTCAAAGTGAGGTTAAGACCTTAATTATAAATGAGTTTGATAGTTTTGGATTTTTTTATTGAGAATGGTTATTTGGTATGATATTTTATATGCTATTAACGTTATTAGTAAAATCTTACAAGCAAAAGACATGCGTATTGATAATGATATAAATCAATTAGATGGACTTATTTCTTTTAAGAAGCATAGAGATGAGGGATTTGAAAAAGCTATAATTGTAGCTAAAGAATTGCTATAGAGATGAATATAAAACCTGTTTTTCATGATAAACGATTTATTCGTAGAAATAAAAAGTTTGATGAAATGTTAATAATGAAACTATAAAAACACCAATTGAAAGTTTAGAATCAATTACTTCTTATACATAGTTTATCAAGCTAGTTATTCACTTAAAAGTAGATTTGATCAATCTAAAGAGTTTGAAACTATGTTTGTTTTTTTGTTTAGTATAAAAAGTTAAATCCGTTGATGAAGAAAGTTTAAAAATGAAATGTATTTTTCTTGAAATTACTTTGAAACAAAATGATAATGTAGATATTGATAGTGTGAATCTATTTCAAGAATTAAAAGTGGTAAGAGAAATTATACATTTAGAATTTGACACAATGATTGATATACTTAATTATATTAAAAACTTTAACTCTTTTCCAAATGCATTTGTTGTCTACCGACTTATTTTAACAATTCCCGTAACTGTTGCTTATGGGGAATGTAACTTTTCCAAATTAAATCTTATAAATAATTATTTACGATCTATTATGTCACAAGAAAGATTAAACAAGTTAGCTCTTTTGTCAACTGAAAAAGTTTTTTAAAAAGAATTTGATTAGGAAGAATTCATTAAAGATTTTGCATAAAAAAAATACTAGAAAAATAAACTTAATCTAAATATGTTTATACATGAACAATAAATAACAAAAAATAAAATAAAATTAAGTCCGTCAATTGTAAACTTATTAATTTATTATTGGCGGTTACAAGCCCAGATAAATGAGTAGGGTTTATATCAATATTATTTTGAGGCTCATGTTTTTTGTTCCCCTTGTACCTTCTAAAACGTTAAGCTGTACCTGGTGTACATTTATTGTTCATTTAAAGCACACATGTTTGTATGCTACAAAGTCGAAGAGATTAAAATGCTTATAACGCATTTATTTGGAAAAGCGATAATTCAAATCGTTATATAGCCAATTTCCATTTCTTTCACAAACTACCACAGTCAATACTAATTACATAAATTCATAAAAACAGATATTGGAACTAGACCACTCAAGTAGCTCACATTCCCCTCCGAACTTCTACTACATATTCAAATTATACTTAAATAACTCAAAATTAAAGGCGAACAATTATAACCATTTATTAACTTCTTCCCAATCCCACAAAGGCTGATCATCATTTTCCATCGTAAAGTGAGGATGATAACTTACAATGTGGTCATCTGAGGAGTCGTGGCTGCGATCAGATAAGCTCGTTGTGTGATTTAACATCGATGTTTGGCTAGAACGAGTTGATGTTGTTGCATGAGGTTCATTACGTTGAAGTGGCTGCAGAACTGACGGTTGCTTGTTTATCGTCGCTCTGGTCGGCCTTCTGTCAAATGCTCTCAAGCTGTTTGATTTCACATAAATTCGGCACAAACTTATTTCTCTCATCAACTGCATTTTATAATTTTTACTATAAAAATAAGCGAGAAGTTCATGAGTTTATATACCAATTAACGATGGGATTTACCTACGTATGATATTCAACAACTAACATAAAAATAAGAAAATTGGAATGAAAGCGATGTTACACCGGTGCAAAAGATATTATAATCAAAAGACTTTGTAGGGTAGATATTTGCTCTAAACTATTACTTTTCTTAGATGATGTGCTGTATTTTTATTGATATTTTTCTAATATAACTAATAACAAAGATAGGTGTTGTCGTTCCCTTAAATTTAAGGATCTAAAAATCACAACCGTTGATACGAAATCCGACAATGCACAATTTGAAAGTTACTATTCCTTTATTTCTTATTTAAGTAGGGTAATATGACTTTTTACAAATATTGTGATTTTTCCTTTTAAACTCTTAGAGCACCCTTCTTTGCTCCATAACGTCACTCATTCTAGGAAGGTCATGGGCGAGGTTATGTTCGAGGGCCCCAACGCTATATCCGGAGGTGGTGTTTGATCGTAATGATGGTCTAATTACGCAAAGACCGTGATGGTTTAGAAGAGATGGCGCTTTGGAAGATGAAGGAGATGGGTGATGGACTAGTCATATTATGATTTGTTTCTATTGAAATTAATTAGTTATGAATGGGTAAATTTGTAAGTTTAAAATAAAATATAAAAAAGGTAGCATATTTGTAATTTTGAAGTTGAATCGATGATATACTAAATTATTGCAGTTTGTAGAAGAATGTATACGTACATGTCTCTTATTATTAAGCTATATTGTTTACATGAAAATGAGATGGAAGATTAAGAAAATGTTTTTATAGTTTTTGAAATATCAACCACATTAAGGTTAAATAATTTAACGCGTTTTTACTTTTTATACTATAATTTTATGAACTATATAAACCTACGAATTAAATAATGACAGCCTTGAAGTTTTGTGAACTGGTTTCAATCTTCCAAAATAGAAGTCATGGACAAACTCAATTTGAATTACACTATTATAAACTTAAATAAGAAATAATTAAACAAGAATAAAAATACCGTTGGTTTTCTGTTTGTATTTGAGGATTCATGCTTAAAAGCCTTGTATTCATTCATCTTCCATATGGTCTTAGTTCCGGTGGGAGCTCTACCATTGTAGAAAACCATGCTTCTCTTGATCCCGATGGCTCGATTACTAGAAGAATAAACGATGCTTAGAGACCCGGTGGCTTTCCAGTAGCCAGAACTCGTGAGGCGGGATGGTCTCCCGCCTCGTGCTTCTTTTTCTTGTCTTGGAATGAAAAAGAACCATTGCTCAGTGTCTTCTTGACAACGCTCTCCCGCATATCCTAGTTTCAAAATATCATACACGAAACCAAAAATATATGCATACGTAAAAACCACACTACTAGAAAATAGAACACGCCCAGTTCTAACATATATGAGAAAAAACACATTTTTATATTTAATAAAAGTTAGCTATCCCCAACGGATAACCTTAAGCGATCCCTGGTGATGGCTTCATTGGTTATTCATCATTGATAATTCTTTGGATTATATGTTGGTGTTATTAGTCGCGACTCCCGAGAAGCATGAACTACCATTTACATCCATTAGGGGGGACGTGTGTTTGTGACCCGTCAGTAAACTTATTATATACTTACTTCCCTTTTCCCACCACCCTTTAGCAACGAAATACCGAAGGATACCACTTTCACCAAGTGATGTCCCACGGTTTCTTTCGTCGCTAAATGCCATCTATTATCGTTTATTTTTTAACATCACGCACTAGTACACTAAATTCACACTAATCGCCTCCTTGCATGAAAACCAAGTAACAAAACTACCTCTATAACAGCTTTTTTATGCCCGAAAAAAGAAAACTATTAGACCGAAATAAAAGAGGCAAATGAAGTACTAACGAGGGAGGTCCCATGGATAAAAATCATAAACATGAAGTTGTGGTATGACTTTATCGATACTTTGCTGCAACCTGCTTGTGCCTCCTTCTATCTTGTGCTTTAAGTAGAACGATATCAACTCTTCTTCTGTTGGGTAGAATCTAAACCCTGGTGCCATCATCTTCGATCACTTTTGGTTTTCCAATGAGCAAAAAAGAGCGATTATTGGACTCGCAAACCACCTTTCAATTTGCTGAAACACAAAGGCTTTGAAAATGGTTGTGGGTGGGTGTATAGAGAAAGACAAGAGAATATATGTGTTGAACTAACATTTAAGACGAGTGAAACGAGAAAAAAAGGTACACCAATTAAACTTCCATGCATTTGCGTGGAAAAATCTTTCTGTTATTTCCACAATTAGTCAATTTACCATGTTATATTTTGTTTCTATTGACCATCCGAAATTCAGTCATGGTCTTGTGTAGGATATATTAATTGCTTTGGTTCCCAAATTCAACTTAAAAATAAAATAAAATAGAACAAAAAATAAAAAATTCACTCATTTATGTTTTATAGAAAATAAAACCAATTTCATGCATTTTGAAAAATGATTATTGGTATGTTTATAGAACTTGCGACTAAGTGATTAGAATGCTGTGTGAATATTAAACATTTAGGAGGTACATATTAATTTAAATTCTATGTTTATTATTTGTAATTAAGTGTTTACATAACAAATGATTTCGAAAAAAGTAAATAAAGACAATTGTTCGAAAAGGATGTGTGGAATAATATTGTCAAGTTGCAAGATTCATCACTAAATAAAGACATTTGTTTGAAAAGGATGATAAAGGGGGAGGTGCGAAACGGCTCTAATCTTCTGTTTTGGGATGATATTTAGCTGGGAAATGAAGCTTTATGTGAGAAGTTCCAGGATCTTTACATCATGTTACTTTTGCCTTGATCACTTGTAAAATGATATCTCAATGGTGTAAAATTCCTCCCGTTTATGAATTCTAGGTGGAGGACTTGATGAAATTTCATTCGCACTGCCATCTTGGAGATATGAAAAGCAAGATCATGCACGTGATTATTCTCACGGCATGTTGGTGCCTTTGGAAGGAGCGTAACGATGTCATTATCATCAAGAAAAAGCCGTAGATGGGGAGGATTCTTAGAAAAATTAAGGCAGTCTGTGTTTTATAGATACTAAATACATTAAACTTGTTAAATGTAGATTTGGAGGGATGAGGTAAATTGAAATGGTAACTGTTTCGAAAATTGGTGGTTGTCGCAATGTAGCTTCTTGTTGCTTGTTTTGTTTCTTAATGAATTCATTTGTACGTTAAAAAAGCCTTGTATATAAGTTCTAGATACTTGGTAAGATCACTTCAATGTAAAAATCTACCACTTGCATTCATTTACACACCTCAAAAGTGAAAAACCATAAAAAAATAATCAAACTTGCATATAAGTAAAAAACATCATTATATTTAAGTTGTTGAATCGATTTAAGCTACTTGGAGTGATCTAACAACTACCTACTACACTAAAAAAAACAATATTTAAACACATGAATGTAGGCTTTAGAATTTCTCTTATTACAAATGAGCCAAGCATGCTATTCGTATATAGTCCAAGAGGCATGACATGGGGCGTGTAATGCTTGACACGACCCTATGTAAACTACAGCTCTACACCACAAACGTACCCTATTCTAACACAGTTTAGGGTAGCAAGGGTATGTCATGTGTGATAGGGTCCGTGCAATGCTTCTGGGTATTGGGTGTCTCAAAATGGAAATGGTATTTTAACATGCGCCTACACAGACATAATTAATATGAATATGAGCATAACTAGCACATGAAGTCATGATCTTGATTAAAGTGTGACACAAAATCATAATTTGTTACCTCTTAAGCACCACTTGGTGCGTTACCACGCACCAACATAGGCAAAAATAATGTGAATATAAGAATAACCAACACAGTAAGTTAAAACAAGTTTCCAGATATTTATTGGGATCACTTTAATGTAAAATCCACCGACTGTACTCATTTACACATCTTCAAAATGAAAACTATACCAAGATAATCAAAGACACATCAAATCCAAGTTATCTCACCCAAGCAAGTTAAGAACGTAACAGAGCATCACAATTAAAACAATAAAAGTCAAACTTGCATATAAGTAAAATAACACTATTATAAGTTTTAGAAGTTGTTGAATCGGGTTCAAGATACTTGGAATGATCTAATGTACTACTAACTAAGTTGAAAAAAATATTGAAAAACAAGGGTGGAAGCTTTAGATGTTCTCTCTTTGCTAATGAGCCAAGCATCCTATTTGTAGATAGTCAAGGAGGCCTGACACGGGGCATGTAATCCTTAACACGACCCTAAGTCAACCACAACTTTGCTTCACTATCTGAAATGTACCATATGATAGACACACTTTAAGGCCAAGGGGGTGTGTCATATGTGAGAGCGCCTATGTAATGCTTCTCAGCATGGGGTGTGTCAAATTAGACATGGTAAGTGTACTCCTCCTTGCATCGGGGCGTGTTATGCTTGACACGGGGCATTTAGTGCTCAGAAGTAGAGAATCTTTTTTAATTATTTAACATGGGCCATGTCATGTAGAACATGGGGTGTGTCATTATTACTGCCATGATAATTTCTTCTTGTTTTTGCTTCTTTTGAGATTCTTGGTTTGGATTTACCTAAAAATGCAAATGAATACAATTAACGACAAATTTGTTGTAAAATGGGATTGATTTTGTATAAATTATATGTTAACTTTTGAACGTATCAATGTGTTTGAGAAAATGCACTTGTCTGGTCAAAAATTCATATTTGAAAAACTTGGCCTATAATTTCTCGTTACTATGCAGCTCCATGATTAAATTTAAGTATTATTCATGATCTTCCTTAATTCATGAATATTTTAATATGATGTTGATCATATAATCATGAACTAGTCAAAATAAGGTTTTCACACCCTATTCATAAGTTTCATGAATGTTGTAAGTGCATTGGTCAAACCAAAAGGCAACACACAAAAAATCCTAGTGTCTATAACAAGTTTTGAATGTTGTTTTTCGTATATCTTCCTCTTGGATCCTTAGTTGGTGATATCTTAAGCAAACACCGGTTTATCAATAATAGCTATAACCTTGTTGCTAATCGGATGGATAATCAATCCTAAGAAATGGGTATTGGTTCTTGATTGATAGCTTGTTCCATTCCTGATAGTCAATATACATCCTATAGGTTTTGTCTTTCTTATTTATGAATAAAACTAGTGCTCCTTAGGGTAATAAGCTTGGTTTGATGTATCTTTTTTCCAGCAACTCTCATAATTAATTGGCCAATTCTTGCATCTCAAATGGTGCCAAACGATAGGGTGATCTTGCAATTTTAGTGTTACTCTAGGCACTACATTGATATGAAATTGAATTTGATGAGGTGGTGGGAGTCTCGATACATAGTTAGGAAAGCATATCAAATAGTATCAAATGACTGGTATGTCTTCAAGGCATCTATCCTTGGGTTTCTTCTTGACTAGATGGGTTAGCATAGTATGGTACCCTTTTGTAAGTACTTTTGGGTCTCATGCATGATATGATTATGAGGTTGGTTCCACTTTTGTCCCATTAGATTACGAGGGTTTCTTCACCAAATAATGGAATTTTAACTCTCTTCTCAAAGTATACGAGTTATGCTTGATTCTTTGAAATCCAATCCTATCGCATAATGTCACATCCCCTCTTATGGTGGAAACACGAGGATGTAATGAACGGGATCATCATAACTTATTTTTCCTAAATAGATATGCATTAATGAAGATAAATCAACGTGTCATGATGTCACCAGACACAAATGGAGACTTGTGTTGCGTTTAGTCAATTTCACGTCAAACATAGACAAATAAAGTATAACAATTTGAATCCCACAACCCGGGACAAGTATAGGCAAAACACACCCATGAAAAATCAATGCATAATGCACAACCAATTACAGTCTAAACCCAAATATTGTTAAAACCATTAATGTATGTCTATCTCCAAAATCCTTAAGGGTCAACTTAAGACGCCAGCTTTAGCTATTTTTTAGGATTATTGTTACCGGGAAATATATGCTCAAAAATATCGGCACGGGGTAAACATTTATGAGAAAACAAGATCCCGAAACTTACCTTGATATGATACGGAGAATAAGGCAATCAAAAGGCTTCTAGCACGTGCGTAAATGAAAGCAGCCAAACACCTATAATAATAAATAATTGAACTCGTAAGCACGTCTAATGAACGTTAGTATCCTTCCCATCTATCATTGGCCGGTTCTGGTTTCTCACACGAATAATATTTAAAAAAAATATATATATGTATGTATATTTACATTTACATAAATAAATAAGCCAATTACTCATATAGTTAACACATGTGATATTCTTATACTTATTCCACTACACATATATACTTAGATATATACAAACAATGATATATTCCCAAACTCACTCACAAAATTTTTATATACATAACCCATCGAGTACACTCATATATATCTACTAAATTCACACACACACTTCATATACATGCCATCATTCATAAATTTACACCCACATAAATACCTTACATACATGCATATACACAACCACATTCACATATCATGCATACACACAACCACAGATCAAAACACATATCACAACACACACATGTATACTCATGGTTTTAACACACACGCTCATACTTTCTCAGCATATATACATATATATATATATATATATACACACACACACACACGGTTGCAACACACACTCATAATATACACACACCCACACTCATGGTATATATATACATACACATATATATAATACACACACACACACTCTCTCTCTCTCGGCATACACACACAAACCGAAACACCACCAATATACCACCATACACTAACGTACATTACCGCATACACACAAAGCACTCAAACATACACAAAATATATACATACATACACTCAGACATACCCCATGCACACAACAGCTGTGGCTGCCATGTGAGGGTTCTTAGTCACTTCGACAACTACAACTGCAACCACAACCACAACCACAACCACAACTATCGCCGCACAACATCGTATATATACATATATATAATTGACACACACATAATAACACATAAAAACAGTTTACACACACACATGAATCACACACACATATACAACTTTTAATACCAGGTAACAATCCGTACTGTTCACTGTTATTAAATGAAATGGAACAAGAACAAAATGTAGCAAGAACAGAGCTCTTACCTACACCCTAAGACTACAGAGGCAGTGGAGTTCGTCGGAGGCGAAGTCATGAGGAAAAACACTACCCGGGGGGGGGGGGAGGGGTTTGCCGAATAAAAAACGAGAGAGAGAGAGAGAGGGAGGTGTGGGCGGTTTAGGGTTTTTGATGGATGGGGAGGGAGCGATGATTAGTATAATAATAATAATAATAATAATAGCTTTTTGTTAATTGGAAGAATGGACCCTCTATCTATCCCTAATGATAATTTTACTTCAAATGATATGTATGGCTAATAATGTTATTAATAACACTAATAACTTAAATAACTATAACAATTATAATAGTAAAACCAATAATAACAATCATGATTTTAATTTATATAATAAAAATAGTAATGATATATACATATGTAGCATTAATCCACTCTCTATAATTTACAACTTATACTTAACACGGCTTACCTAATAAAGACAAAAGAAAAACACAGACATATTGATTACATGGGCACAATGAATGCATGCCTAAAGATAATGAACTTCAGGCTAATTGACGAACCTTAGAGTGACGGATGTCTGTTACGACAACGTCAAAACTTCTAAGCTTTAAAAGAAATAGGTCCATAATGAAGTGATAAATCTTTAAACGTAACGTGCATTCTAGGATTATCTTGCAAGTTTCATTTCACATACCGTTACATATTTCTTTAATATATTACTGTTCAACATATTTGATTTTATACTTATTAGAGATCTAAACTCAGTTGAAACAAAATTTCTATGTACACCTATATTGACGAGTAAAGCATATTGATAATTAATAAGGAATTTAAGTATGATAAGTATTGGATCTTGACAAGGGTCCTCTGCTCTGATCACAAATGTTCTACCTCGTGCTTGATTACCATTAGCATTTTAGTTCTTTAGCTTTAGCATGCATTCTTAGAGTGCTCAATACTTCCGCATTGAAAATATGTCCATTAAGCTCTGCTCGCAAGTTCATATGTGATGAAAACCACACTTGTTACACTTTTAGTGAGGCACATGGTATGGTTTTCTTTTTCTCGTCTTTGTCACGTATGTCGTTATAGTATTCTTGCTTCTTCACAAGGTGATTACCTAAATTTTTTTTGAATCAACATTCCACTTTCTCTTCTTACTTGATCCCTTCTTAAACAAAGTTCTAGCCCAAAACCATATCATCATTCAGACTTCTAGCTAGCATTATGACACACTAAATAGTAGTAGGTTTGGTTGATGTCACCATTTTATGAGTTTGAGCCACCAAACCCCACATGTGCTCAATTCTCTTGGATTCAGGAGTTATCATATGTGATACAAGGCGGGTTAGCTTATGGAAATGGCTTGTGTATTCAAGATGCTCTTCCCAATTCATTATCAAGTTCTATAACTTAATATTTATTTTTAATTCTCATTCTGAGGATAGTACTGTTCCCATAACATGGTTTTGTGATCATTCCATGTCATGTAGTTCACATCTTCTCTTCCTCAGGTCTAGACATGGGTGTTCAGGAAAGTCAAAGATCCATCTTAAAAGGAACGAGATGCATATTTCACTTTGTAGTCATTTATGTAGTTGTTAATATCCAAGACCGATTCCATTCTTTCACTCTATCAAATGATTCCCATGGCTCCTTCATTACAGTGAAAGTTTCTAGGCTTACAAGCCATGAAAGTATTATATGAATAACCTATCTTATTTTCCATGGCTTTTGCATTATCTATATCATCAACAATAAGTGCATGAATAACATAAATATGACAATACATCATTGATAACCATAGAGCTAGCTATTGTTTCTTGAATGGTTGCCACCACCATCACCACCTTCTCGTTGCTAACCTCTGTTAACTTCAGAATCCTTAAAGGATTTATAATCGTAGAGTTAACTATGTTACCCGAACGGTTGCCACCACCATCACCACCTTTTCATTGATCGCCTTTATAAACTTTAGAATTCTTTAAGGTTCTTTGGATTATGTCAGCATCAATCGATGCTATAATAGCCAGGATAGTAGAGGGGAATTGTCGACCACAAGTTTTGCTATTTGTTTGGAAATTGTTTGGTTACATTTGTTTGTGTTTAGGTGAGTATTTCTCCTTGGCAGTATGCTTTCTTTCGAATAGTGTTCGTAAAAAGGAATATGATTATAAAGGCTAATGTCAATGCATGTGCACAAGATATGAATAATCCATCTTTACAAACATCTAGATATAGCTAATAATGTGGTAGTACAACTAGTCCATAAAAAATTAACATTGAGATATAGCTTTGTTGAATACAACAATATCCTACTAAAAGTGGGTAATGAGTACATCATGTTCATGCCATACATCTAAACATGTAGAAGAAAACACTAACAAGCATCTCAGCCACTTCCACCACCAAATATATGTCATTCAAGCCTATCATCAAGTATGCCTTCTCATAAGTTACAATTGACATGCCTTGTTAGGTGAAGAGCTCTTGATCAATGACATCCAGTTGTGCTGTCACATCCTCTATGTGACCCTCATAGCAGGCCAAAGTGTCATCGTATAGTCTGCATCTCGAAAGCAAATTCCAGATAGTGAGCCCCACGAGCTCTATTGTTAGTCCGTTGTGGATAGTTGGCGATGGTCATAATAGCCCACCAACCTCATAAATGGAGGCTGGATCCTCGTTTGATGTCCATGCTACCAAATTCTAAGGGCATTAAAGTGGTCTTCCTCGCTTAAAGCGAAACCGTAGTCTTGATGCTTCTAATGTTAGGGGAGTATCCCTAGCTCTTTTTAGGACTGGTGTAGACGCATGAGTGGTCAGTTGGGATCACAAAGGCCCTATGGTCTTGAAAGGAGTTGTGATTATGCATACTCCCCTAGGTGCTGAGACTAGAGGTAGAATAATGAAGGAGGATGGTGGTTTGCTCTATGCATTGTGTTCTACATCAAAAGGTTGCACTTGTTGAATTAAATTAGGCTGTGAATCTATCATGTCATTCTCAGGCTTGCACCATAGTAGTGACTCTTGATGTTGTTATTAGAGCTGTAACATGCAGTAGGAAGGCTGCCACATACATGAACTCATCTACTACTCCTCATAGGGCTTCTCCTTGCTATCATGATTGCTAATGGAAATATGTTGTAAAAATGGTGATTGATCTGGTTGTCTAGACTCGATTAAAAACAAGTTAATTTATTGGTCTTAGCTACCTTTATTGTGCAATTAGGGTAAGTAAGGTCATCTCCACATGGAATATGTGGAAAGTGTTTAACGATTGCAACTCAATTAATGTAAAGACAAAAACTTTGAACTAAAGATTAAAACTTTGAATGAATTAGTGTTCATCAATGTAAAAAGCAACAAACTTTAAAACTAATTTGATTAAACAATAAGAAACAATCACTTCAGAATCCTCAGTTATGCAAGATGAACAATTTATATGATCAAACTAGGGTTTGCCAAAACCTAATTCTAAAGACTTCAACTTTTCAATTAACATAATAACAAAGGATCAAACTTTTAAGACTCGTTCATTCACAATGTTATTAACTCGTCTATATCAAGTTACCTCTCGATTTTAGTGAGTTCACGATGCAAAGAAACCGAAAACTGATAATTTCAACAAGCAACTTTATTTATAAACGAATCTTTTAACATAACCAAAAGTTAAACTTATATTCAAAAGCCATTGTCTAACAAAACCCTAATGAAAACACATAAAAAGTCTTACTTAACATAATCAATTCTCCTGAAAGCAATCATAAATGAACTAGCCACCTCATGGTATTCATTGAATCTTCACTCTTGTTTTGATGATGATCAAGGATCAAGGATGATTCTTGTGTGTATTGGGAAGCTTGAAAGCACAAAAATACACCTCAAAATCACCTAGATTCAGCTGGAAAAAGTTGTTTTTTGCATTAGGGTTACATAGGTTTAAATAAACTTGAGAATCCACCAAATCTGGGGTTTGTTCAGCAACCGGCATATGATACGCCGGCCTGGGCGTATCATACGCCCCCCTAAGCATTCCTACACCCAACTTTCTGATACTTTTTCCAAATATGCCCACAAATACGCCGCCTATATGCCACCCGGCGTATCATACGCCCATAACCGGCGTATCATACGCCGATATGCTTCTAATGGTGCTCTTTTGTAACTTTTGATATTTACATCTTCGTCCTTGTAGTTTCGTGTTTGGCTCCTTATTCTCCAAAATAAGACTCCTTTAGCTCCAAACACCTATAAATCAAAATACAAACAACTTGAAAATATTCCATACTAATCGTGATGTAAATAACGCATTTAGATTAATTAAACACTGAAATATTACCACGCGATCACATCCCCACACTTAACCTTTTGTTTGTCCTCAAACAAACTCACTTGCACAATTCACCTTACTTAATCAAACATGCTAAGTTATCACAACTTTGTATAAGTTAAGGTCCCAAGGGATACTTAATTTTAAACTTTGATCATGTAAGATTCATAACCTAACATGTAATACCACTTATTTTTTAACTTAGAATCACCTTAGTTGGCATAACTTCACCTTTTGCTTCAACATTCATGTATTCACATTCCTCATAGTGAACACTCCTCTCGGTTTGTTTTGTAGACTAGTGATTATATACTAGTATATCTGAAACTCTCAAAACACGAATATACATTCTCATCATAAGCTTGTATATTAATCATATCGCCATCAATTAACACAATATAGTACATAAATCAAGAGGTCTTTCATGGGTTGTAATGTTAGTCTAAGGTTTAAGGTGGGATAAAATAGGGTTAAAGTGGCTAATGATGAATGAAATCCAATTTAACATTCTAGATGTCTTATTTATCAATCTCAATCTTCTACTTGCAACAATATCACCGAACCCTCACACTATTTTTTTGTTGCTTCATATTTTGGTCATTTTGACCTCATATTTAGCTTTTTCTCTCTCTTTTTATATTCATAACCAATCACACTCTTATTGAACTATTATTGAAATGACACTTCTAAGTCTGTCATGGATTGGAATTCATTACCCGAGGTTTCATAAAAAGGCTAAGGCTTTCTAGGCTTATTGTTTCGGGTTTATTCAAATGACAAGTTGGGGCTCAACGTGGTGTCTAAAGGAATATTATCAAGGTATGGGATTCAAAATAAAAGGGTTCAAACAACTGGTTCATTCCTAATGCCTTTATAACATGTATGCACATATTGGTTCATGATCTTGACACGCATCAATTACATGAGTTCTAACTTAAATACACATTATAGTTCCCCTCATTATGCAAAAATATAAAGGAAAACAAAATATGCTATGAATTGCTCAATTAGGCTCAAATTCTTACGAAAACGGTGGGAAAGGGTTAAAAATGTGAAGCGCGTATGTCATCTACAATCGGTTCGTTATGCTTCCTAAGAATTCTACCTAATTTTATAAAAGCTCATGATGGGAATGCCTTAATATAATTTCAAAAAAAGCATGCCAAGGGATCTATACATGCACAAACAAGTGATAATTAGCCATGTATAAAAAAGTTTAGGTCTCAAGCACAATTAAGCTTATTTGAAGATTTATTTTTCAAAAAAAAGTTTAATTTTTTCAATTCTTCCCTTATCGCCACACTTGAGATACATTGTCCCTAATGTATGGTGGTTACAATTAGCATTTGATTACATGGGGAATTAGATTCTTAATTACATCCCTCTTATTGCAAAACAAGATTATTCCTTGCGAATGAAGACTAATATGCCATATCCTAACATATTATCAATTAATTTCATCAAAAGCATGAAAGAAATATTGTTCAAAACCAAAGTAGTGGAAAGAGCACATGAACCTGATCACAATCATTATTGGAAGCCTTTATCAACTGACTTGTGCCTCCCCACACTTGAGTGCTTACGTCTCGTGATTGCCTTTCAAAACAAAACAAAAAAACACAAACTAATTGAAGAAATAAAACTCGCTTTCGTAGAAATCACGGTTGCATTTAGCGTATGCAACAAGCCTTTAAACCCCCTGGTAGACCCGAGTAGACGAGTTATAGTCTCGTGAGGGTTTCTAGTGAACAATCCCATAAAGTTCTCGGGTTGCCTCCCACGAGCGCTAAGTTTTAGGTCTTCAGCCAGACCATACCTGAACTTATGGTGGTCGTATTGAGTGTTTGTCATCAAATTTCTTTTTAGAGAACTGCTTCTCCTCGCTTAATAGATTTTCTTGTGTACTCCCGTATTGGTCAAACATCTCTTGTTTGACCCCTGAACTCACTTAATCCGGTGGTATACCCATCTTTACCTTTCGTATTGGTTTTGCATTCCTTAGTGACTCCACCTTCACATTCTCCTTCTTTTCCACATTATTGTGCTCAAACCTATAAGGTACAAACCCATTCTCTTTGATGACGTCCTCGCTTACATGTGAAAGTAAAAAGGAGCACACCTGTTAGTAGTATCTGTTATAAAATAATCATCATTAACTACATATGTAATTGCTTTTGAAAACACGTTAAAGAACAACGTATGATTTTCAAATGTCATGTCGATGATTCCATCTCTGCAATTTATTTGAGTTTTGGCTATTGCCAAGAATGGTCGTCCTAAAATTACCATTGGTTGCTCATTCGTCCTTACCTGTGCATAATCAAGCACCATAAAGTCGACCGGGTTGTAGAACTCTCCTAGCTTGATGATTACATCCTTAACCATTCCCCGAGGTTGTTTCCATGTCGAATAAGCAAGCACCACTGTTTTGTCGGTTCCATGTAATGGGCCAAAGTCATATTGGTCATATAAACTCCCCGGAAGGATGCTCACCTCGGCTCCATAATCCAAAAGTGCTTGTTTGATTTTAAATTACTTGAATTGAATGGGAATGATTGGTGCTCCCGAGTCACTTCCTTCTTCTTCATCTACTTCCTTATCGTTACCTGCAACTACTTGAGGAAGAGAGGTTAAATCTTAATCAATACTGTTAGATTTAGGAATGATGCTAACCGAGTTGATGTGCACCTTCTTGGAACTTGAGGCTTGATGTTGACGGTTCTTTGTTGTATGACTTGGGATTGTTCCCAATTCTCGTCCCGATAATTGTTCAGCTAACTGTCCCAGATGTTTGGCGATGGCCTCATTGCTCTTTTCTTGCACCTATCTAAATTGCTTAAACTCTTTCATCTCCTTTGCGAGATCTTGAATTGCTGACAATATTACATTGTCATTGCCATTGTTAGTAGAAGCTCCTTGTTGGTGTTTGCAGGACCGGTAAAGATGTTCAATGCAAATCAATTTCATAATGAGGAGAGACTTAGAACACTTAACAGATCAAATAAGGAACTGAAGCCTTTATAGTGATACTAAGAAACACAAGTAAACAAGAGAGACAGAAACTTAAGAACAAACAGATTGGTTTTTAAGGATAAAGTATATTGCTCTCAAGTTCTTTTACAAGTGTTACAAAGCATAGAAACAAAATACAAGGGCCTGAGATACTTTATACTACATCCTACAGCCGGCCATACTTTAAAGGCCAGCTGGAAATACTAATCTAGACAACAAGATCAATGTAAAGTCAAAAGGCAGATTGCTTTTTGACTAGTGATTATGACATCCTAATGTAATACAAAAAGGATAAAAGTACATAAAGTAGAAAGTTACAGACTCAAGACCATAATCTATAGCTTCCTAAAGCATGGACCTTTTCACCAACTTGTATAAGTTGGTGAGTCTGCAGAGTGGCAGCGGAAAGTTGGACAGCTTTTCTGAAAAGTTGTTGATCAGAGAAAGCATGTGTTCTCTGTCTTAGGAAGAAATTAGTCTTCTATCCTTGAGGCTTCGGAAGACTTTATCTTCTAAGCTTTGGAAGACTTCATCTTTAGCTTCAGAAGATTTGGTCTTTGGCTTCGGAAGATTTTACACTTAGTGTAATTTCTTTGCAGTGTGTAAAACTTCTGAAATAACTTCTACCATGCACAAAGCGCATGCATGTAGGAGACACCTTGACTGTTTTGAGTGCATCAGACTTTTTCAAATACCTTACAAACTCCCCCCTAGGCTGATGCTACCAAAACATAGAGGATGCTTAGCAATTTCTAGTCATCATGTCTTGATCAGCAGTGTAAAATCAGGACATAGATGATCTCCCAGATGCAAGAGGCTCTACTCTAAATGGAGTTGATTGAGCAGCCTCTCAATGCACTTTCTCAGGATGTTGTTACTCATCCTGAGATGTTGAGGAGGATGCCTTGGACTTTTTTTTCTTCCTTTTGTCTCTTCTGATGGCCATCCTTTTCCTCACTCTATACTTCAACTGAGGAGTTTGGCCTGTAGCACCAGTTTGGCTTTCTGTGCTCTCCTCAGTTGGGTTCTTATTCCCCATTAGATCAGAAGAAGGGGATTTAGAACCCTGCTGTGGGTCAGAAGATGAAGTTGGCTTGGGTGTAGCTTCTGGTTCAGGTTGTGTTGTCTCTTCAACCTTCACCTCAACTTCAGGTGCAGCTGGACTTGGTGGAGAATGCAAGTCAACAAGCTGACCTTCTTTGATCTTCTGCTTGATCCTCCTGATGTGCTCATCCATTGTGGATATAGACATAGGACCATGTCTCCTTTCAGAGAACCCATACAGCTTCAAGAAGCTCACCATATTTAGTCTGTCAGCAGACTTCTTTTCTTGTGCTCTGATGGTATCTCTTGTTTTAGCAGCCTCCTCTCTCATTTTTCTCTTAACAACTTTTCTTTGAGTTTGAGCCTCTTCATCAAGCTGTTTGAGGTACTCAAACTCAATATATTCAAATGAGAGGGGGTTGAGGGCTGCTGCCTAGTAGAGATCGTGGCACTCAGATAGGACATCTTTTTTTGTCTTTCTTATTCCCTGCCTATCCGAGTTTCTTCCTCTCTAGCTGCCACAGACTCCTTCTTAGGACTTTCATGAACTGGAGAGAGGACAGGAGCTTTCTGTTGTTTCTTTCTTTTTCTCTCTTCTTTGATTTTGAGGAGCAGTTCTGCTGCCTCAGCCTCCTTCCTCTCTTTATACAACTCTTTGTCTACCAGTTAATCTAATTCTGCCAAGGGGAGAGAGATAATTTCATCTATGTTGTAATTTTTAAGTCCCAGATAGTTCAATCTGGCTGCTCTTAACTCATCATTCTGAGTATCAGGCCTATGAGCAGCCTTGATTGCAGCTTGCATGAAGCTTGGGACTTCACCAGATTTCTCTCCCCTGGCCTTCTTCGTCCTCTCTCTCTTCTCCTCCTCAATCTCCTCAGGAGTCATTTTCCTTTTCCCTTTGTCAATTGTCGGCCTATATGACTCAGGGTGGAGAGAGCTTTGGTCTACTGATGGTTGTGATGAGCTTGAGCTCTGGCCAGAGAGAGGTTGTGATACACCTTCATCTGCAGGTGTGTCACTAAGGGTACTGGGTGGTGAGGGTGAGCCTGTCTCAAGGTTCACAAGTTCTACTACTGGGCCTTCAACTGAGGTTTCCCCTTCGAAGCTAATCTTAGGGTCTGTCTTAGTATCTAGTTGACCAACAGTTTTCCCTGCTAGCCTCTGTCTATATAATTTTACTCTTTGTCTGAATTCCTTCAGCACCCATTCTTGAATCACCTCAGCTAACCTGACTATCTGTTTTGGCTTGGATTGATGAAGGGCAGGTTAACCAAGTTCATACCACCATGGAAACTCAGGGTCTGAAAGTTGAAGAGTTCCTGCTGCCTCTGAGCTCTTGATAGTACCAATGCCATTCTTGAGTTATCATACCACCATCACATTATTGGATTTTCAGCTAGATGGGATGGGGCTGGGATGGGGCAGGCATGGACATTGGAATTCCTTCCTCAAACAATTATTGAAATATAGCCTCCAGATCAGTGTGAGGCTGAGGAAGTTGTTGAGTCTAGACAACTGCAATTGAGGGTGGTGAGTCCTTATTGTCCATACTCATGATAGAACTCCCAGGTTCTGTGGTTGTAGAGACTTTCTCCCCCTTTTTGGTAGCATCACCTTCTTGCATAGGTGAGCTGGAGGTCAAGTCCACTACTTCCACAGGTTCTTGTGGACCTAGTTGAGTTTGTCTCAATGGTCTCTCAGCTAGCTTGCCCTTGAGATCGGTGATCTCAAGTTGCTGGTCATTGACCCTCTTTTGTAAGGTAGTCACTTGAGATTCCAAGTGACTGACCTTGGAGACTAAGTAGGTGCAATGGTTTTTCAGTTTATGCACCTTTAGTTTCAGACTCCCCTCATCTTCAGATGAAGAATCAGGTAAAGTGTCATTGAGACAAATAGTATCCAGACTCCCCTCATCTTCAGACTCCCTTTTAGTTTCAGACTCCCCTCGGGGGATGAAAGAATTGGACTGATGTCTTCTTCCTCAACACCAGCATAGTATTTTTGGCTGCTGGATTTCCTCTGCTCACTGACAACTTCAGGTAAAGTGTCAATGGGCTGAGTTGCCATGGTTGAGGTCTGAATGATGTAATCACTAGCAACATGGAGATCCACCTCAGTTTGGGGTGGATAATGTGGGCTAGACATGGGAGTGGCAGGAGCACTCATCTCTCCTTGAGCAAGGTTGGAGAAGAGAGACTCGTGGTACTCATTGAATCCCATATCTTCATCATCATAGAATTCAAGATTAGGGATTGGTTGGTTGAGATCAAGAGGCTGGGGATGGTAATTGTCCCCTGAAGGTTTTTTACTAGAGTTTTGAGACTGTGAGTGAAGGCTTAAGGCAGTTGGAGTTGTGAGCTCATCAGGCTGAGCATGAGGAACCTCAGCACTAATAATAAGAGAGATGGGAGAGGTTTGCTCCTCAAGGGAAGTGGGAGCTCTGGTGTCCACTTCCTCTTGCATGGGTGATAATATGGGGCCTGCTTAGACTAAATAGCTTGAGCAGGGGTTCGTTTGTGTTTTCTTGAGTAGGTGATGGTTATTGTAGGTTGAGATGGTGGTTGAGAGACAACAGGTGTGGGTTCAACACTAGCTAGTGCTGCTAGGTTGTCACCTTGAGCAATGAGCTCTAACATTTTGGGGACAAGGGCTGTTTCTACCCCAGAGAATCCCACTGTTAGTTTTCTCATTTTTTAAAGATGCGGGGCTTCATCTGTCCCAATTTTAGAATTCTACCTGTTCCTCTCAAATGTGAGCCCAGTTCACAGTTAAAAATGTACTGGACATATCTAGGGAACATGTAGTATTCTAAGGAGTCTAAGTTAGAAAGCAGATTAAGGTAAACAATGTGTGAATACCTGAACTTGACCCCCTGAACCAGTCCATGGACTATGAAGGACAGATCCTCAGGAATCTGGTCCCATCTTCCATGCTTGTTTGATAGGCTGTGTATGATGACATGGAGGAGGTACTTCCACTGGAAAAAGACCTTCCCTTTCCTGAAGGTTCTGACTGAAAAGTCTCCCTCATAACCCATCTGCTCAAAAGACTGATTAACAACAGATTTGGGAAAGGACAAATCACCTTCTGCATCATCCAGCTGAAGATGGGTGTTGATGATGGCCGGAGTGATAAAGATTGTCCTCCCCTGCACTGTGGCAGACAGTGCCTTCTCCCCATCCATGGTGACCTCTTGGCAGGTCTGCCAAAAGTCCAGAAGATGATCCCCATAGAGTGGAGGATCAATGGTGAGGGAGGTGAAGTAGTTTGACAAAGAAAGGAAACGACAAACCTTTGAGAAACCAGGATCTTTCTCAGAGTTCAGCAGAGTAAACTGATTGTGTTGCCTATGAAGTTGCATGGAGAAATCAGGTTGGTTTATGCGATTTTGGTTGGCCATTTTAGAGAGTTTCGTCGTGAAGGAAGATAAGAATAAAGGCGGTTTCTGGGTGAATTTAGGTTATCAAGATGTCGCAGATGAAGATAGAAAAGTGAAAGAGGGGGAAACCGTTGAATATAGAAACCGTTGAATATATATATGAAATGGATTTGAGACAAAGTTAATGCGAAAGGATAAACTTTGAAATCCGGATGTCGGTACCACCTCTAAAAAAGTGCCCAAAAGTAGTTTTCTTGGAAGTCAAAATTCTTCCGTAGGTAATTTGGCTTCGGAAGTTTTGATAAAAGCTTCCGAAGCCAATTTGGCCTCGTAAGATATTTCTAAGAGTTTTGAAAATTTTGATTCAGAAGAAAAAATACTTAGAGTATTTCTCACTTCATAGAGATAAGTACTTTCGGAAGAAAATTGTTCTTTAATAGCATGTGAGTACTTATGAAAAATTTGGCTTCGGAAGATATTTAGACAATTTCTTCCGAAGGTAAATTGTCATAAGCAGTTATTTGATATTAAAGACATAATTAATTTCCTAAGGCAACTTAGTTTCTTCCGAAAAAAATGATGTTCAAAAATTTCAAAAATCTAAGGAATATTTTCTAAAAGACTCTCCTTCCAAGATTGTTAGGGGCTTATGAAGATGATTAAAATAGACAACCAAGGACACAAAGATTTTAGAAATAATATTGAATTTAAGTTTTTTTAAAGAAAAGCTACTCAAAGTTGATCATCCCAGTAGCTGATATGAGATACTTAAATCTCTGTTCATCAAAAGCTTTGGTGAACAGATCAGCATATTTTTCATTTGTGTGAACTTTGACTAGTTTGATTAAACCTTTTTCAAAATTATCTCTAATTTAATGATACCTGATGTTGATGTGTTTGGTCCTTGAGTGCTGTATAGTATTCTCTGTAATAAAGATAGCACTATTGTTGTCTATGTGGATGGGAGTCTCCTTGAAGTTGAATGCATAGTCTAGCATCTGATTCTGAATCCAAAGCACTTGAGCACAGCAGCTGGCAGTAGTAATATATTCAGCTTCAGCAGTTGATGCAGTCACACAGGATTGTTTCTTGCATTGCCATGTGACTATCCTTCCACCAAGAAATTGACATCCTCCTGATGTAGACTTTGCAGTCGTGTTGTAGGCACCATAGTCACTATCTGTACATACATACAGATTGAAGTCAGAATTCTTTGGATACCAAAGGCCTAGTGATGGAGCACCTTTGAGGTATCTTAAAATTCTCTTAACAGCAACCAGGTGTGACATCCTGGGGTTTGCTTGATATCTAGCACAAATACATGTGGCAAACATGATATTAGGCCTGCTGGCAGTGAGGTACATAAGAGACCCAATCATAGCCCTGTAGAGATGCTCATCCATACACTCCCCCTTAAGTTCAGGTCCAAGGGAGTGGTTTCTTGCTATGGGAGTCTTTGCAATCTTGCAATCAGTTATGCTGAATCTTGTAAGTATGTCCTGAACATACTTTGACTGACTTATGAAGATGCCATTGTCAACCTGTTTCACTTGAATTCCTAGAAAGAAATTGAGTTCCCCCATGGCACTCATTTCAAATTTATTCTTCATCAGCTTCTCAAAGTCTTTTCAAAGCTTTGGATTAGTTGACCCAAAGATAATGTCATCAACATAAACTTGAACCAGCATCAAGTCATTTCCTATTCCTTTAATGAAGAGAGTTCCATCTATAGTACCCCTTCTGTAACCATGCTGGCATAGGTACTGAGATAAAGTCTCATACCACTTCCTTAGAGCTTGGTACAACCCATATAGAGCTTTATCAAGCTTGCAGACATAATCAGGATGATCTGGATCTGCAAAACCAGGTGGTTGTTTGACATACACCTCTTCATCAATCACCCCATATAAGAATGCACACTTGATATCAAGTTGGAAGACCTTGAAATTCTTGGATGTAGCAAAGGTTAGGAATATCTTAGTAGCTTCAAGTGTTGCTACTAGAGGAAAGACATCAGTGAAATCAATCCCTTCCTCTTGAGTATACCCTTGAACAACTAGTCTTGCCTTGTTCTTGATGACAAGTCCTCTGTCATCTTTCTTGTTCCTGAACACCCACTTGGTTCCTATGGTAGTCTTCCCTAGAGGAAGAGGACATAGGTTCCAAACCTTTTGCCTTTTGAATTGAAGCAGCTCCTCCTGCATAGCTTCAACCCAACTTTCATCCTTTAGAGCCTCCTCCACTTTCTTTGGCTCTACTTGGGATAGGAAATAAGAGTAGAGACAAATATTTTTGTCATGGGTTTGTCCTCTTGTTCTTACCCCCTTGTCAACTTCACCAATGATGTTTGTGGTGGGGTGAGACTTATGGATCCTAACTTGAGGGATCACAATAAGTTGGTTGGAGAGATCTAAATTTGAAAAATTTTTATCAGGCAGAGTAAATTCAACCACCACATCAGCACACTTATCAAGAGAAACTTGATCCAATGAGTGTGTGACATCAATGATGTTGTCTTCCATGAAATGATTGTCAGCATCAAGGAATTCTTGATCACTGTCACCATTACCACTTCCTTCTACATTTAAAGCTCCTTCCCTTTGGTTTTGTGCCTCTGAGCTGGAATTTGAAGGCACTTTAGATGTATTAGCAGTATTTGTCATTGTTGTGCTATAGGAGCTCCAACTACAGAATTTGTTACCACTAGGGCTGAAGTAGATTGATTTGAAGGTCTTCTCAGCTCTAATCTTGGGTCAGGATCTTCTGTTGATAGGTTACCTGTAGATCCTGAACATTCTCACAAGACTGGTTAAAACAGTTGGTAACTAACTCAAGATCAAACAGCCAATCTGGACAAGAACCTCTCACACAAGGGGTGTGTTCATTGAAAGTTACATTGGCTGACTCATTAACTATTCTAGTTCTGAGATTGTATACTCTATAAGCCTTGGCTTGAGATGAGTATCCAATAAAGTATACATCATCTAATTTCTCATCAAATTTGGCTATCTGATCTTTGGTATTCAAGATTGTGCAAGGACATCCAAATGATCTGACGAAACCAATGAAAGGTCTCCTTTTGTGCCACAGTTCATAAGGAGTCTTACCATGAGTCTTAACTACTAAAACTCTATTCTGCACATAGCAAGCAATGTTCACTGCTTCTGCCCAGAAGGTGATAGGCAGTTTAGATTCAGACAACGCGGTTCTTGCAGCTTCAATTAGTGTCCTGTTTCTCCTCTCAGCAACACCATTTTGCTGAGGAGTCCTGGCAGCACTATATTGTCTTGAAATACCTTTTTCATCACAAAATGTATCAAGGATTTGGTTCTTAAATTCAGTTCCTTGATCACATCTTATGATCTTGACCTTGTGATCAGATTGATTCTCAATCTTCAGAATGAAATTTTTGAAGATTTAAGGAGTCTCATTCTTAGTTCTAAGGAAAAAGACCCAAGTAAATCTAATAAAATCATCTATGATCACTAAACAGTATGAGGTCCTTCCTAGACTCATTACACTCGTGGGGCCAAAAAGATCCATATGTTACAAGTGTAGGGGAGTAGTGGAGTTTCTTTCCTTTGGCTTGTGAGATACCTTATGCTGCTTCCCTTTTAGGCATGCAACACAATGATCATCACTTGTAAACTCTTTCTTTGGCATTCCAGTTACCAAATCATTCTTAATTAATTTATTCATGTTTTTAAAGTTTACATGGCACATTCTTTTATGCCAGAAAAAAGACTGATCACTATTTGCTTTAGACAGAAAGCAAGACACTTCCCCTGAAGGGGAAGTTTCATGCAAGTCCATCTTGTACATGTTCCCTTTCCTGGGGGCTCTGAGCAGGATATGCTCCTGAGGAATGACCACCCCGGGCTTGAGAACAATGTACTCATGCTCAGTAAAGAGCATGTTGTGCTTTTGATCACAAACTTGGGATACAGTTAGTAGATTGTATCCAAGCTCTTTGACAAAGTTTACCTTCTCAATGCAGAGCTTACCATATGTGACCATACCCCTTCCAATAATGTAACCCCCTGCATCTCCTCCAAAAGCAACAGGCCCTTCATTAATTTTCTCAAAATTTTGGAGTAGAGAGCCATTGCCTGTCATGTGCCTAGAACAGCACTATCAATGATCCACACATTCCTATTGGTCTTTAGCTGTTCCTACACAAAGAGAGATGATTAGTTATATTTGGAAACCCAAGCCTTGCTGGTCTTGGGCTCATTAATATCAACAGAAGACAATGCAACAGTAATTCATCCTATGTTCAAGCTTTGAGGATCAGCAGCTGTTGTTGATGAAGAACTTTCAGTCACATGGTCTTTCTTTGACTTCCACACCACCTTTGGAAGCTTAGACTTGACCATTAACACTTCAGAAGTTTTGACAACTTCGGAAGTTTTGGAGACTGAACATTTGGAAGATCTTGCTTTCACTTTAGTAGGCTTTAGTACTTCGGAAGCATTCCTTTCTTCCGAGACCAATTTTTCTTCTGAAGGCAAGTTTTCACTTGTCTTCTTCTTCACTTTGGAACTTCCAAGAGGAAAAGCTTTTCCTTCAAAAGCTGGCTTATTCTTGATCTTCTTAGAAGTTTTCTTCTTGATCATGTGGACAGTGCTTTTAAGATTTTAAGTGCAATCCTTAGCCAGATGAGAAGTACTGCCACACATGACACAATCCATCAGCATTCTTCTAGAAGTATTCCTTTGAGAGCAAGACTAATCTTGATCACTTTCCATTTCCTTCTTCTTCTTCACAGATGAAGTAGCAAGCCTTTTAGGGAGTGACTTGCTGCAGGATATGGATGGTTCAGGCTGTGCAGCAGTGGTACACAACAAATCAACCTTCTTCTTGTTGTTGTTGGGAGGAGTTTGACAAGAACTAGAATCCATGGTACTAGGATTCATAGTTGAGTCTTTAGCCTTTACCACTTTAAATCCTGCAGATATGAACACTTGTTTCTGCTTAGGGTTGAAAGTGGCCTTGATCTCTTAAGCTTTCTTGGACTTTCTCTTTACTCTTCTGATCAAGTTCTTCCTTTTGGACTTTGTCAACCCAACAGGATTCCTCTTCTTAGAAGAATAGTGACCCTTCTTAGGATGATCTTCTTCACTCTTCTCAGATCCATCCTTCAATATCTCCTCTTCATCCTCTTTACTCATAGGGTCTATGAGGGGAAGCTCATCTTCACAAGTTTCACACCTTGGAGATCTTACAGATAGTAAGGAGTGTGTAGGAGCTATCACAGTAGATCCCAGTCCCTGCTTATTCTGATAACAAACTTTGGCATGCAGAGATAAGGATATCATTTTCTTAAAGGTCCCTTCTTCAAGAACACATTTTTCTGCCCTGGCTTTGCTGATCACAAGCTCAGCCTGGCATTCAGCTAACTTAGTGATGAGATCTTTGATCTGAGTCTTGTAGTTGGTGTGTTCATGTTTATGAGTGGAAATGGTTTTCTCTAAATCCTCTATTTTTAGTTTATATTCATTTTCAGCTCTTTTGAAATCAAATTTTAAGACATTTAAGGACTCAAGATCTGATCTCATCTCAAAGTTATAAGACCTGTATCTATTTACTTTAGCAATACATTCAGGAGTACAAAGATGTTCCAATACCTTGGCTTCAACATGATCTGCCATCAGTGCTTGGTTTGGAGATGTATCTTCAACCTGAAAGCTCCAGTCAAAGCCTCCATCTTCAACAGCAACTGCAGCTTGCTGCTTTGGCTTCTCATTCTGGTTGGCTCCTTCAGTGTAGTTTGGTCTAACTTGTGCTTGGCCACCATTTGTTCTAGGTGCCTTGCACTCTTTGGCAAAGTGTCCCATTTGGTTGCAGTTGAAATACTTCACCTTGCTTTTATCCAATCCTAACTTTCCACTTGCTGCATTGCTAGAAAACTTCCTCCCTGTTTTCTTGTAGAACTTCTTGGCTTTGTGAGTGAGAAGTGCCATCTACTGGACTATCTCCATGTACTCCAGATCATTTGGATGGATACAGTCCAGGTCTTTAAGGGTGTACAGAAAGTTGCCTGAACTCTTATTAGCAGACAAAAAGGCATGAGAAGAGCTTGTCTCTTGAAATGGACTTCCTTGGATGTAGCTCTCCCTTGGTGTCTCGGGGAAGGTGATGAAAGCACCCTTTTATGAGTTGTCAGGGTAGCAGATGAGATGATGCTGTGGTTTTCTGCAATCCCTTTCAACCACATGGAGGGCTGAACTCTGCTGATTGCTGGAGTTACCAGATGGATTTTGCATGTTCATCTCTGTCCAGTAGCCATAGAGGATACCATATAACTCTGTAAGAGTAAAAGTCTTGAGGTTCTCAGTCCTTTTGATAACAACATAGTAATGGGTCCACTATCTAGGAAGAGAGGACATGAACTTACTCACAATGTCCCTGTTCTCAAGAGTTACTCCAACACCCATTAGAGTATGCACAATCTCAACATACCTGAATTATTGTTGAGTCATTATTTCACCTATCTTGTAGGTGAAATTCTCAAACTGCTGTTTCAAGAGGTCCTTTTTGTTCTCTATAGCTTCAGAGGACCCTTCATACATGAGCTTTAGTGCATCCCATAACTGCTTGGCAGTTTTGCATTTCTTGAAGCCCCTGTAGATAGAGTTAGGAAGAGTAGTTTGGAGGGCAGTCATGGCCTTCTGATCAATATCAATCTTCTTTCTATCTTCTTCGGAATAGTCAGCCACCTCTTTTGGAATCATGCCACCTCCAGCAGCAGCTGAAGAGATGCATGGAATGTAAGATCCGGAGACAACAGATTCCCACATCCTGGAGTCTTGTGACTTGTTGAAGCCTTCCATTCTTTGAGACCAAGTATCAAAGTCTTCAGGAGTGATCAGTGGGGACTTTGTCATAGTGCCAGTTTCCATATCAGCCTTTGAGAGAGCTGCCATTTGAGTTGTTAAGTGTTTTGTGAAAAACTGAGAGATCTAAGATGGTGAGATCTTACAATCAAGAGACTGGAATGCTCTGATACCAATTGCAGGACCGGTGAAGGTGTTGAATGCAAATCAGTTTCACAATGAGGAGAGACTTAGAACACTTAACAGATCAAATAGGGAACTGGAACCTTTAGAGTGATACTAAGAAACACAAGTAAACAAGAGAGACAGAAACTTAAGAACAAACAGATTGGTTTTCAAGGATAAACTATATTGCTCTCAAGTTCTTTTAAAAATGTTACAAAGCATAGAAATAAAATACAAGGACCTGAGATACTTTATACTACATCCTACAGCCAGCCATACTTTAAAGGCCAGTTGGAAACACTAATCTAGACAACAAGATCAATGTAAAGTCAAAAGGCAGATTGCCTTTTGACTAATGACTATGACATGCCATAGCTCACATCCTAATGTAATACAAAAAGGATAAAAGTACATAAAGTAGAAAGTTACAGAATCAAGACCGTAATCTACAGCTTCTTAAAGTATGGATCTTTTCACCAACTTGTATAAGTTGGTGAGTCTGCAGAGTGTCAGCAGAAAGTTGGTCAGCTTTTCTGAAAAGTTGTTGATCAGAGAAAGCATTTCTTCTCTGTATTCGGAAGAAATCAGT
Organism: Flaveria robusta; assembly: GCA_025506415.1. Taxonomy (NCBI): domain Eukaryota; kingdom Viridiplantae; phylum Streptophyta; class Magnoliopsida; order Asterales; family Asteraceae; genus Flaveria; species Flaveria robusta. Next base: position 16,372,600 of record CM046471.1, read on the forward strand.
CTTCTATCTTTGAGGCTTCGGAAGACTTTGTCTTCTAAGCTTTGGAAGACTTCATCTTTAGCTTCTGAAGATTTGGTCTTTGGCTTCGGAAGATTTTACACTTAGAATAATTTTTCTGTACAGAGTGTAAAACTTCCGAAGCAACTTCTACTATGTACAAAGTGCATGCATGCAGGAGACACCTTGACTGTTTTGAATGCATCAGCCTCTTTCAAATACCTTACAGTGTTGTTGATTCCTTTGATGATATTGACCGCCTTGTTGGTAGTTTCTTTGATTGTAATTGTTTCTTTGATAACTATCTTACTTGATTTGGTACCTGAAAAGGAGGATTCGATTGGTTAGTATTATTACCATATCTAATATTTGGGTGATTTCTAAGACTGGGATGATATGTGTTAGCGTTCATATTGTATGTCTTCCTTACTCTTTGGCCTTGTAATTGATTTACTTCTACACTCTTTCCCAAATTCATTTAACATGTAACCGAAGTATGGCCTATGTCATGACATGCGTCACGTACTTCATATTCATTAGATATGCGCCACACCACTCTTTCCAACTTCAAGACTTGCAAGTTCTCGTTCTAAGGTTGCAATTCTATCGATGGCCACATGATCATTCACCATCTTCACAGTTAACCCCCTCGACCTACAGCTTGATTGTGCATACTTCTTGGAGATTACACTCATCGTTTCGAGAATATCCCATTCATCATCCTCATGGTTTAAGGTAAACGTTCATGCACTTGTGAAATTTACATCTGTTACATCCTCTGGTGATAATCCGTCATAAAAAGCTGAAATCAACTCCCACTTAGCTATGCCATGATGTGGACCAAGTTCTTAGCATTTTCTTGAACCGATGGAAAGCTTCATAGAATTGTTCCCCTGATTGTTGTGTAAATCCTCGAATGGCTCGCCTTGTATCACTTGTCCTTTAAGAAGTATAGTATTCATTGAGGAATTGTTGTTGCATTTGTACCCATGTATGAATACTTGTAGATGGTAGAGATAGGAACCATTGTTTGGCCTTGTCTTTAAGGGTGAATTGGAATAGGACCAATTTAACTTCATCTGGTGAAAAGCCTTGGCCACCAATAGTTCTACATGATGCCTTAAATTTGGATATATGCAAATAGGGTTCTTCAGTTGGCATACCATGGATGTGAGGGAGAATTCCCTAACATTATGGTCGGACTTCAAAAGCTTGTCCCGTTTGTGTTGGTGAAACTATAGGAGATGAATTGATAGCTATGGCAGGACGAAAGTGACTATCCATACCGTATGCTGGTACATAATGTTGTGCTACCAGAGTGGCAGGTACGCCATTAAATGGTTGATCTTCAAGGTTGTTGCGAATGGGTGGTTGAGCATAACCATCCTGATACCGATTTGGTTGACGGTTTCAATAGCCCGCTAGGTTTCCATAATCCACAAAATCATGTTGTTTTGGTCCGTCCATATCGACTTGATCTTTAATCCAATCCTCCACGTAATTAGTGTGATGACTTCCATCCACTGAAAACCGTTCCTCATTACTATATTCACTACCTTCCCCGTCATGCTGAAAACTTGGATTACGAACCCAGAAATTTGGCATTGGTCGAAAATTTACGGGAGGAGGTTGGTGTTGCACCCCTTGATTTTCAGGGATCACCCCTAAGGTTGAGGTTGAATAGGTTAAGGTTGAAGTGGAGGATCATCAGGTTGAGGGAACACGGGTAATGGGATATCTCCCAAAGGTTGGTTGGGTTGTGGCGCTTCTTGGTTTTCTGGATTATTCATCCTTCTTGATTGGTTACTTTCGGGCATTCTTGAAAGTCTACTTTGAATCCGATGAGCTGTTGCTGATGATGTACCTTCTTCCGATGTTGTTTGACCACGAATTTGAGAAGTCATTGAAGTTGATGCTTTGTGGAACACCTTTTTCTCTCTTACACTCTTCTCAATTTCTGGATCAAATTGCAATGGCGAAATCCTTCTTGAAAATCTTGTATACATTAACGTCATGGTTACCTGCAAACAAAATAAACACAAAATATCTCGCGTAATACTAAACAAGAAAATAAGAAAAAAAAGAACAAAAAAGTAAAATCTTTTTGGATTTTTTTTTTAATTTTTGAGAAAAGCAAATAAAAATAATTAAACACTAAGCGCACTAATTCCCCTGCAACAACGTCATATTGAACTGGTTGTCGAGACTCAATCAAAGACAAGTTAATTTTTCGGTCTTAGCTACCTTTATTGTGCAAGGGTAAGTAAGGTCGTCTCCATAGGGAATTTTTGGAAAGTGTTTAACGATTGCAACTCAATTAACAAAAAGCCAAAAACTTTGAACTAAAGATTAAAACTTTGAATGAATTAGTGATCATCAATGTAATAAGCAACAAACTTTAAAACTAATTTGATTAAATAATAAGAAACAATCACTTCCGGATACTCAATTATGCAAGATGAACAATTTACATGATCAAACTAGGGTTTGCCAAAACCTAATTATAAAGACTTCAACTTTTCAATTAACGTAATAACAAAGGATCAAACTTTTAAGACTAGCTCATTCACAATGTTATTAACTCGTCTATATCAAGTTACCCCTCGATTTTAGTGAGTTCACGATGCAAGGAAATCAAAAACTGATAATTTCAACAAGCAACTTTATTTATAAACGAATCTTTTAACGTAACCAAAAGTTAAACTTATATTAAAAAGCCATTGTCTAACAAAACCCTAATGAAAACACATAAAAAATGTAACTTAACACAATCGATTCTCCCGGAAGCAATCACGAACAAACTAGCCACTCATGGTCTTCATTGAATCTTCACTCGTGTTTTGATGATGGTCAATGATCATGGATGATTCTTGTGTGTATTGGGAAGCTTGCAAGCACAAAAAGACACCTCAAAATCACCTAGATTCGGCTGGAAAAAGTTGTTTTTCGCATTAGGGTTAGATAGGTTTAAATAAATTTGAAAATCCACCAAATCCGGGGTTTGTTCAGCAACCGGCGTATGATACACCGTCCTTGGCGTATCATACGCCCCCCTCAACATTTCTACACCCAACTTTCTGTTATTTTTTCCAAATACGCCCACAAATACGCCACCAAACGCCGCCCAGCGTATTATACGCCCATACCCGGCGTATCGTACGCCGGTATGCTTCTAATGGTGCCTTTTTTGTAACCTATTCTTGCAGTTTCGTGTTTGGCTCCTTATTCTCCAAAATAAGACTCCTTTAGCTCCAAACACCTATAAATCAAAACACAAACAACTTGAAACTATTCCATACTAATCATTATGTAAAATCACGCATTTATATTAATTAAATACTGAAATATTACCACGCGATCAGTGATATGTCTACAATAAATTATCTATAGAAAATTACGTATGTATGCCATAATGTATTAATCTTACTGTTAGTGCTATGTTTATAGTCTAGGTTCACTACAGGGTTGTTTGGCAACTTCTGAATTGATAAGTATTGAACCATTAAATTGTTTAAAGCATTAAGTGCTGAACCAGTAAGAGGTCTGAATCATTAATGTCACACACTTAATTTCCACAAACGGAGTTTTACCGTTAGGCGTGTGACATACAAGAATCCTAGCCGATAGTTACACCAAACGACATAGTAATTACAAAACATAGAGATTAATATTATTAGATAGTCCCCAAAACACAGGTTAGTAATAAGTTCAAGAAACCATTTGCGGAAGCGTAATTAGTAAGACATTCATAAGTTTAAACCACGCAAAACACACGCAATCTGAATAAATGTAATTTATAGAAAACATTGTCTAACTATTTGAATAAACCAGATTTGCGTGCAATGATGCAATGCTCCTAATCATGCGTATCTTAAGAACCTATAAGAAACATGCTAAAATGTCAACACATGGTTGGTGAGTTCACAGGTTTTGGTAAACAGTAATGTAATCAGAAAACATATCTAGTAAAACAATGTATATCAAATAGATAGCTAGTCTACATAGCAAGTTACAAAGTGTATGAAGTTTGCAACCGAAGCTAACAAGTAATGAATGCCTCGGCTATGGTTACTAGACCATAGCAATAAAAATTAGTTCAATTAAACACCCATTTGACATGTAGTCATGCTAGCGCGACTAGCCCGGGTGGGGTTTGTTAAATCCAGTAAATCTACTCAGAATTATCTCGCTAAAGTACATAAATTAACGGTTCAAAAGGGAGGAATTAAATTGGTACAACACTAGCAAACAGGTGATAATACTGTAATACTGATCTAATAAAGAAACATTTAAAAAGAACATGTTTTTTTCCCCAAAACAAAAATATAAGTAAAGTGTGGCTGAAAACTCATCTTAAATGCACAGGTTGTGGTTGAGGTGGAGGATCATAAGGTTGAGGGAACACAGGTAATGGGATATCTCCCAAAGGTTGGTTCGGTTGTTGCCCTCCTTGGTTTTCTGGATTATTCATCCTTCTTGATTGGTTACTTTCGGACGTTTTGAAAGTCTACTTTGAATCCGATGAGCTGTTGCTGATGATGTACCTTCTTCCAATCATGTTTGACCACGAATTTGAAAAGTCGTTGAAGTTGATGCTTTGTGGAACACCCTTTTCTCTCTTACAGTCTTCTTAGTTTCTGGATCAAATTGCAATGGCGAAATCCTTCCTGAAAATCTTGAATGTATTAACGTAATGGTTACCTGCAAACATATGAAACACAAAATAACTCGCGTAATACTGAACAAGAAAAAAAAAGAAAAACAGAAAAGTAAAATCTTTTTGGTTTTTTTTTTAATTTTTGAGAAAAGAAAATAAAAACAATTAAACACTAAGCACATTAATTCCCCGGCAACGCCGCCATTTTGATCTGGTTGTCGATACTCGATCAAAAACAAGTTAATTTTCACAAGGAATATGTGAAAATTGTTTAACGATTACAACTCAATTAACGTAAAGACAAAAACTTTGAACTAAAGATTAAAACTTTTAATGAATTAGTGATCATCAATGTAAAAAGCAACAAACTTTAAAACTAATTTGATTAAATAATAAGAAAAAATCACTTTCGGATCCTCAATTATGCAAGATGAACAATTTATATGATCAAACTAGGGTTTGCCAAAACCTAATTCTAAAGACTTCAACTTTTCAATTAACGTAATAACAAAGGATCAAACTTTTAAGACTCGCTCATTCACTATGTTATTAACTCGTCCATATCAAGTTACCCCTCGATTTTAGTGAGTTAACGATGCAAGGAAACCGAACACTGATAATTTCAACAAGCAACTTTATTTTTAAACGAATCCATTAACGTAACCAAAAGTTAAACTTACATTCAAAAGCAATTGTCTAACAAAACCCTAATGAAAACATGTAAAAAGTCTAACATAACACAATCGATTCTCCTGAAAGCAATCACGAACAAACTAGCCACTCATGGTCTTCATTGAATCTTCGCTCTTGTTTTGATGATGATCAATGATCAAGGATGATTCTTGTGTGTATTACGAAGCTTGCAAGCACATAAAGACACCTCAAAATTACCTAGATTCGGCTGGAAAAAGTTGTTTTTCGCATTAGGGTTAGATAGGTTTAAATAAACTTGAAAATCCATCAAATCCGGGGTTTGTTCAGCAATCGGCGTATGATACGCCGGCCTGGGCGTATCATACGCCCCCTCAGCATTCCTATGCCTAACTTTTTGTTATTTTTCCAAATACGCCCACAAATACACCACCCATACGCCGCCCAGCGTATTATACGCCCATACCCGGCGTATCGTACGCCGGTATGCTTCTAATGGTGCCTTTTTTGTAACCTATTCTTGTAGTTTCGTGTTTGGCTCCTTATTCTCCAAAATAAGAATCCTTTAGCTCCAAAGACCTATAAGTCAAAACACAAACAACTTGAAACTATTCCATACTAATCATGATGTAAAATCACGCGTTTAGATTAATTAAATACTGAAATCTTACCACGCGATCAATGATATGTCTACAATAACATATCTATAGAAAATTACGTATGTACGCCATAATGTATTAATCCTAGTGTTAGTGCTATGTTTATAGTCTACGTTCACTACAAGGTTGTTTGGCAACTTCTAAATGGGTTAGTGTTGAACAATTAAAATGTTTGAACCATTAAGTGCTGAAGCAGTAAGAGGTCTGAATCATTAATGTCACACACTCAATTTCCACAAACGGTGTTTTACCGTTAGGCGCGTGACATACAAGAATCCTAGCCGATAGTTACACCAAACGACATAGTAATTACAAACCATAGAATTTGATATTATCAGATAGTTCCCAAAACATAGTTTAGTTATAAGTTCAAGAAACCATTTGCGGAAGCGTAATTAGTAAAACATTCATAAGTTTAAACCAACCAAAACAAACGCAATCCGAATAAATGTAATTTATAGAAAAAAAATTAAATATTTTTGGTTTTTTTTTAAATTTTTGAGAAAAGCAAATAAAAACAATTAAACACTAAGCACACTAATTCTCCGGCAACGCCGCCATTTTGATCTGGTTGTCGATACTCGATCAAAAACAAGTTAATTTTCACAGGGAATATGTGAAAAGTGTTTAACGATTACAACTCAATTAACATAAAGACAAAAACTTTGAACTAAAGATTAAAACTTTTAATGAATTAGTGATCATCAATGTAAAAAGCAACAAACTTTAAAACCAATTTCATTAAATAATAAGAAACAATCACTTCCGGATCCTCAATTATGCAAGATGAACAATTTATATGATCAAACTAGGGTTTGCCAAAACCTAATTCTAAAGACTTCAAGTTTTCAATTAACGTAATAACAAAGGATCAAACTTTTAAGACTCGCTCATTCACAATGTTATTAACTTGTTTAAATCAAGTTACCCCTCGATTTTAGTGAGTTCACGATGCAAGGAAACCGAACACTGATAATTTCAACAAGCAACTTTATTTATAAACGAATCCATTAATGTAACCAAAAGTTAAACTTACATTCAAAAGCCATTGTCTAACAAAACCCTAATGAAAACACGTAAAAAGTCTAACATAACACAATCGATTCTCCCGAAAGGAATCACGAACAAACTAGCCACTAATGGTCTTCATTGAATCTTCGCTCTTGTTTTGATGATGATCAATAATCAAGGATGATTCTTATGTGTATTGGGAAGCTTGCAAGCACATAAAGACACCTCAAAATTACCCAGATTCGGCTGGAAAAAGTTGTTTTTTGCATTAGGGTTAGATAGGTTTAAATAAACTTGAAAATCCACCAAATCCAGGGTTTGTTCAGCAATCGGCGTATGATACGCCGGCCCGATACGCCCCCCAGCATTCTTATGCCTAACTTTTTGTTATTTTTCTAAATACGCCCACAAATACGCCACCCATACGCCGCCCAGCGTATTATACGCCCATACCCGGCGTATCGTACGTCGGTATGCTTCTAATGGTGCCTTTTTTGTAACCTATTCTTGTAGTTTCGTGTTTGGCTCCTTATTCTCCAAAATAAGACTCCTTTAGCTCCAAACACCTATAAATCAAAATACAAACAACTCGAAACTATTCCATACTAATCATGATGTAAAATCACGCATTTAGATTAATTAAACATTAAAATATTACCTGGTGATCAGTGATATGTATACAATAACATATCTATTGAAAATTACGTATGCATGCCATAATGTATTAATCTTAGTGTTAGTGCTATGTTTTCAGTCTAGGTTCACTAAAGGGTTGTTTGGCAACTTTTGAATGGGTAAGTGTTGAACCATTAAAATGTTTGAACCATTAAATGCTGAAGCAATAAGACGTCTGAATCATTAATTTCATAGACTCAATTTCCACAAACGGAGTTTTACCGTTAGGCGCGTGACATGAAAGAATCCTAGCCGATAGTTACACCAAACGACATAGTAATTACGAAACATAGAATTTAATATTATCAGATAGTCCCCAAAACACAGTTTAGTAATAAGTTCAAGAAACCGTTTGTGGAAGCGTAATTAGTAAGACATTCATAAGTTTAAACCACACAAAACACGCGCAATCCGAATAAATGTAATGTATCGGAAACATTGTTTAACTGTTTGAATAAACCAGATTTACGTGCAGTGATGCAATGCTCCTAATCGTGTGTATTTTAAGAACTTGAAAGAGACAAGCTAAAATGTCAGCACATGGTTGGTGAGTTCACAGGTTTTGGTAAACAGTAGTGCAATCAGAAAACATATCCAGTAAACAATGTATATCAAATAGATAGCTAGTCTACATAGCAAGTTACAAAGTGTATGAAGTTCGCAACTGAAGCTAACAAGTAATGAATGCCTCGGCTATGGTTACTAGACCACAGCAACAGCTATTAGGTCAATTAAACACCCGTTTGACATGTAGTCGTGATAGCGCGAGTAGCCCGGGTGGTGTTTGTTAAATCCAGTAGATCTACTCAAAATTATCTCGCTAAAATACATAAATTAACAGTTCGAAAGCGAGGACTTAAATTGGTACAACACGAGCAAACAGGTGATAATACAGATCTAATAAAGAAACATTTAAAAGGGACATGTTTGTTTTACCAAAAAAAAATATAAGTAAAGCGTGGCTGAAAACTCACTTTAAATGCACAACAAATACAATAAAGCAGAAAGTAGGTAATTAGGTTACAGGAACACCTGAATTGACATTTAATGTCCGATTAATATTAATTATTAACATTAGAACTGTACGGTTTCACATTCACGACTCGGTTATGATACATGTTATCGGTATTTCCCCATTCCCATGCAAGAACAACCACACGCGAACTTACGCATGTAAAACCAAAATCTATTTATTTTCGCGAGTACATGATCATACATATAGATACTCTCATAATATTTTAGTTATGTGACATTTAAAAAAAATACCCAATATGTTAGTAATACACAACCACACCTATAATATATATAGCAAACACATATATTATGCCCCATACATCCTACACACATTATATATATTGATGAACACACATACATATACATATGATTGCACATACATACATAGCTAAATATATAATAGCTCACACAAATACAACTCCACATCAAGAAACAACATCACCCACAACCCACATACATGACACGGCCACCCAAGGACCACACGCCCACCTACATGCATAAACATACAACATACATACAATCGTACCCTCAACACTCATGCTTGATCACCTACCCTAACACACACATGAATAAACATACCAACAATGGATCACGTACATACATATCAATATATGCATAAGCAATACATCCAAGAACTGCTGTTATACTAACCATTTTTGTATATATATATATGTATATGTATATATACATGCTAGAACACCTCCATGAACTCAATCAACAACATACATACACACGCAACGCACACACATCACACACACTAGCACATCGCAGAGCACACACATCACATACACTCACACATCGCATAACACACACATCACACATGCATCTCGAAGAAAACACACACACACAAACACACATTCACACATCGCAGAACACACACACACATGGTGCATACACCTCACACAAAGGACACACACAGCGCACAAAGCACCCACCCACACACACACTCACCCAGCGCACAGGACCAACAAACGAGACCCCAATCGAAGTCCATTATTATGCTATAGCAACTGAAACACAGTCGTAATGCACTGTAACAAAATAATATAAAGTAATCGTATCGTATTGGTTGCGAGGAAACAATGGAACTTAAATGAAGAGAAGCTCGGTCGACCGGGAGGATTGTCGCAGGAGGGGGAGGGCTGTTGTGAATGCTAAATCGCATACAGTGAGGGTTTTCACGGTAGACAGTTTCTAGGTGATTTAGGGTTACAGAAGTTGCATGGAATGAGATTATATTACCACTAGATTAAAGAAAATGACATATATGGCCCCTTGGGTTAACTCAACTAACAAAAGTGGATCTAACCATCAAATTAGAATAATAAATATTAATTATATCCTGAAGTTAAATAAAGAATTTACGTAAGAATATTAAGGTTACATGAATCGGGTTGGCGGCGTTAACCTGAAGATACGAGGTGTCACAATTAAGAGTTAGCATATTGCTTAACTATTCGAGGCCAATGTCTGATCAATTCAGATAAGAGCTCTTAACTATTCAGACTTAGTATAATGCTTAAACATTTAGAGGCAAAATGCTTAACCATTCAGACATCTGCTCATGAAACAAACACTCTGAACCATTAAGTGCTGAACCATTTAGACATCTGAACCATTAAAAGGCTAAAACAAATAGCCCACAGGGCTGCCTGATCATCTATAACTAATGGCTTTGATACAAGTTTGTCATACTTGGCTAAAGCAAAACAATAAGATATAACGATTACGGTTTCAAAATCATTGTTTATGCGAGATACTAAACGTCATTCATGAAATAAACAACAAAAGATGTTTTAATGCCATAATGTTTACAAGGTAATGGAATGTTGATCAAAAGTCTACATTCCAAAATACTAAAGTAAATGATTACTCTGAAGTCACTAGTAGTCTTCATGCATGCGTTACTTGTTTTCTAGAAACGTACTTAGAAAGATTAACTAAATGAGTATTTGAGTTCGTAGGTTTAAGCACACGTAAAATGTTTACACATTTAAATATACAATGTAAATTACCACGAGTCTATAACCAAACCCGATGTGTCTGCTTCACCCTGCCTAATGTTTCATCACAAAACATTGTATGTAAATTGGTAATATGTAATCATATGATAAAAGTTAAGGTTAGAGCGATTAACCATGAAAGAGGGTGTTAACCCAAATAGCACTATTCACATATTCCAGGGTTTCTTACTAAGTTAATGGTTATGTTAACCTCGACTTAAATGTCATGATGTTTTCTAACTCATGTAACATATAATATGGGTCGTGAACATATGCATTAGAATATGTTTAGCATTCTTTCCCTAGAAGGAAAGATGTAAGGAGAGGTCACGATACTTAGTAATAACGTTGAGCTGAATGTTTGTGTATGGTATACTATGGTAATCGACGTATGCATGCCTACAATAAGAAAGATGCTAAATGAGGTATACGCGTTTACTATTTTAACATGACTATTGTTTTCTTCAACTCATTGCGTCCAACAAACATGGATGTATTGGTGATAAATATGTTGGAAAATAATCCTAAATGTTTTCAAATGTTGTGTAGACTAAAATGTGTTTTTGTTTGATTTTCGTGCATGTTTGCCTATCAATCATCATATAGAATCTAAATTTCAAGGTAAGTAAGATAGTGGGAAGTTCCCCTAAAAATAATTTTTTTTCTAAGAAACCTAAGAAACATTTTCAGCCACTAATTACATGTTTAAGGGCTTTAGTAATTATATCAAATAAAGCTCATATAAGGACATTATGGTAATTTGACTAAAAAAATAGAAAAAGAGAAAATTACAGTTACAAAAACCTTCATCTCGGCGATTCATCTCCTCCGTGATTCAGGAAACGAATTCAATATAAGTTTTTCAAATATTTGTGAAATCCATTCACTTATTGAAGTTATAGTACTGATTTTATGTTTTATTGGTGAAAAACAAAATCAAAACAACGTAAACGATGAAAAATTCTTCAAATCATAGCACGGTAAGTTCCCTGACTTTATTTTCTATATACATTGTTAGATTCTAATGATATTGAAAATATATCAAATGAAGAACACATAATTTTGATAAAAAATGATAGTCGCATTTACACATCGTTTAGTTACAAAGTCGATGAATCAGTTTAGTGAATAATAAATTTCAAATCGAGTTTCATATATGTACTGCATTCTAAACTTGATATAATGCATTGTTTGTTTATATATATGATTAGTTTAGTTACCGAGCCATGCATCTGTGTATTGAATTATAAACTTTGAATCCATTTTCATATGTGTATTGTATTCTAAACTTGTCATAATGTATTGTGTTTTCAAATGAAATCAAATGGATGTGTTGTGATATACATATATGTACTGCATTTTATCCTTCATTATAACATTTATATATGTTTAAGTTGTGTTATTTTGTTTCCAAATCGATGCATCTATCACTAATGTACTGTATTATAAACTTCAAATTAAATATCATATATGTACTATATTCTAAAATTGATTGTACATGAAGATGTATAAACATGGATTTTAATATATGTAAACATCAACATTTTATACTTATATACCACATAGATGTACTGAGTTTTAGCCTTCATTATAACACTGATATATATTGAGGATGTGTTATTATGTATTCAAAAAGTACAAAGTCGATGCATCTACTAGTTGTATTATAACCTTCAAACGGATTTTCATAGATGTAATGTATTCTGAGCTTGATTTGTAATTGTACAAGTATGAACATGGATTTATGATAAATTTGTTGTATTCTTCCTATTCTAAACTTGATTTACTTGTACATGCATGAACACCATTACGTACTTGTACAACACATGTATGTGATGTATTTCAACAGATGTGCACTGTATTCGAATGCATATATCTTGTTATATGTACTATATGCTTATATAAGAATGTACTGAATTAAAATATTCATTTTACATGTATAATAATGTATAATAATGTACTGTATCTTTAAATTTGGCTTCTAATGTTTGTGATTAATAGAAATAGTGTAATTTTGGTTTTAATGTTACAGGTTAGATTTCTGTGTTGCACATGTACTACATTATCTACAAAAATAGTGATTCAATTGCTAATGTTATAAACTATCTATACATATTGTGATGTCAGAGCAAAGTGATTCAGATGATGATTTTGAGAAACCATTGAAATCACTAAAATAACCTTTCTGATTTAATTGAGAAGTTAACAAAAGGACAACGAAAGGTTGTTCAAGATATGGGATTTGGGATCATAAACTCTTATTGCATAAAATCTCTACCTTCTAACCTATTATATTGGTTGCTATCAAACTATGATCCTGACACAGACAACTTGATTGTTGGTTCACACTTTACAATGATAACATGAGAACTAATGCATGAAGTTGTTGGGATTCCAATGGGAAACATAGAAGTAACTAAAATCAATAAGCCTACAGGAAAAGATCCAGTTGCAGCAAAATTTAAAAGACAATTTCCTGGAATTTGTGTATCTTGTGTAGCTAAAGTTACCCGAAAAGTCAATTCATCCAATTATTCAGGACAGTTATTCCTAATCAACTTCCTAGTTGTATTTGTTACAGTTTTGGTAAGGATGGCATAAGGATCTAAAGTAAACATGGACTTTCTCACATTATTAGTAAAAGGAAGATACATAAAATCATTGCATTGGTGTTCATATATAATAGCATGTTTGAACAAAACAAAAAGAAAATGGAATGGAATTCAGCACTATAACGGACCTGCTACAATTCTTATGGTACATCATACCTATATACACTTATAAATTTCATATAAGAACATAGTGTACTAACATAAGAATACTCTATTCAACGGTTAGTATATGCATATGACTCGTACAAAAGAAGCAATGCTAAAGAGGAAAGAATCCCTGCGATATCATATAATACAAATAAAACTCTCGAGGATCTTGCTGAGAAACATGGTTCAAAAAATAAAGTGTTAATAAGGTTGAAGGACAAAAAAGATAAAAAAAGTTAAAAAAAAGTAGGAAAAAGGTTGAGGGATGAAGAAGATCCAGCATAGGTGCAACAAGAATCTAAAAAGAAGAAAAGAAGTAAGCAACCATATAAATGCAATTGAGCTTAGTTAAAACTAAACCAAACCTAAGGCTAAAGCTCAGGATAAAGGTCGGTAGAAAGAAAGATATTGAGTTGAAATTTGATAAATTATCAGAGGTTTAATAAGTTGATGAACACGTTGAATAAGAAATAAATCTGGGTGATGACGATCAAATGTTGTCATGCCCAACACAAGAGAAGATTGATAATACAACATATTCAAAAAATGATGAGGTAACAAAACTGGATGACATAATACCAACCAACGATGATTGGGCGAAACAATCATTTTCTCAAGAAGCAACTGGTTCCTAGAAGGATTGTCAACTTTTGCAACACTTCAGTTACGCAGCCAACCAGTACATCCAAGGAATGAAAAGGCATATGTATTCTTATAAAAAACTATCTATAGTTTTTATTAACAACTTTATATGATATGTACCACTATAATGGATCTAAAAAATAATATAATAAGATTGAATTATGTGCTGCATATGTTAATTGTACTAGGTTTACAAAAATACAACATTTCTGTAAAAGTACAAGGATTGAACAACATGTGTATAAATTTTACATTATAATAATATGTACATTGTGCTGCATTTAAAGTTGCAGCATATTTGTAATGTTATGTAAAAAAATATATTAAAGTAGATTTAGAATACAATTTATTAAGATTGTTTTATGTGCTGCATGTGTAACACTGTACTAGATTTACAAAAGGAAATCTTCTTTCTAAGAAGTACAAGGATTAAACAACATGTGCTGCATTTTTACATCATAATAGAATGTACTTTGTACTGCATTTAAAAATTTAGTATTATAAGCCATGAATTACAGTATTATCAAAACATATTATGTGCTGTATTTTCACATCTTTAAATCAACCAGTCAACAACAAATTTTACAACAAATCTTAAAATGTAGTACAAGTAACAAAACCTGTGTAAACTTTTTATTTGATATTAGGAGTGGGCGTATCTTATAAGGAAAAAAACAAATTATCTTGATGAATTTGTTGAGGGTGTTGAGCGTTTAATCAAAGAATGCATGGAAAAGTATGATTTCAATGACGAAATATTAAACGCTTTAGAAGGACGGATGTGTAAGGTTTATAGAAAGGTTGATGCACCCAAAAACAATCAAAATGCTTCCTACATGCATGCACTTTGTACATAGTAGAAGTTGCTTCGGAAGTTTTATACTCTATACAAAAAAATTATTCTAAGCGTAAAATCTTCCGAAGCGAAAGACCAAATCTTCCGAAGCCAAAGATGAAGTCTTTCGAAGCTTAGAAGACAAAGTCTTCCGAAGCCATCAAGACAGAAGACTGATTTCTTCCGAGTACAGAGAAGACATGCTCTCTCTGATCTACTTTTTCAGAAAGCCGACCAACTTTCCGCTACCACTCTGAAGACTCACCAAATTGCATAAGTTGGTGAAAAGGTCCATGCTTTTGCAAACTGTAGATTATGGTTTTGAGTCTATAACTTTCTACTTTATGTACTTTTATCCTTTTTGTAATATATAAGGATGTGAGCTATGGCATGTCATAGTCACTTGTCAAAAGACAATCTGCCTTTTGACTTTACATTGATCTTGTTGTCTAGATTAGGGTTTCCAGCTGGCCTTCAAAGTATGGCCGGCTGTAGGATGTAGTATAAAGTATCTCAGGTCCTTGTATCTTATTTTTATGCTTTGTGACACTTGTAAAAGAACTTAAGAGCAATATACTTATTCCTTGAAAACCATATTCAGTTGTTGTTCTTTGTTCTATCTCATTGTTTGCTTGTGTTTCTTAGTATCATAATATTGTTCCAGTTCCCTATTTGATTTGTTAAGTGTTCTAACACTCTCCACATTGTGAGACTGGTTATATTGACCTCCCTTCAACGGTCCTGCAATTGGTAATAGAGCATTTCATGCTCTTTATTGTAAGATCTCACCATCTTAGATATCACAAAGGATGATATGGAAACTGGTACCATGATAAAGTCCCTACTGATCACTCCTGAAGATTTTGATACTTGGTGCCAAAGAATGGAATGCTTCATCAAGTCTCAAGACTTTAGGATATGGGAGTCTGTTGTCTCTGGACCTTACATACCATGCATCTCTTTAGCTGTTGTTAGAGGTGGCATTATACCAAAAGAGGTGACTGACTATTTTGAAGAAGACAGGAAGAAGATTGATATAGATCAGAAAGCCATGACTTCTCTCCAAACTGCTCTTCCAAACTCCATATACAGGGCCTTCAAGAAGTCCAAAACTGATAAGCAGCTATGGGATGCAGTAAAGCTCATGTATGAGGGGTCCACTGAAGCAAAAGAAAACAAGAAGGACCTCTTGAAGCAACAGTTTGAGAACTTCACCTACAAAACAGGTGAAACCATGACTCAACAATACTTTAGGTATGTTGAGATTATGGATACTCTAATGCATGTTGGAGTAAATCTCGAAAACAGGGACATTGTATAGGAAGTTCATGTCCTCTTTTCCTAGACAATGGACACATTACTATGTTGTTATAAGGAGAACTAAGAACCTTAAGACTCTTACTCTTACAAAGTTGTATGTTATTCTTAGTGGCTATCAGATGGAGATGAACATGCAAAATCCATCTTGTAACTCCAGCAATCAACAGAGCTTAGCCCTTCATGTGGTTGAAATGGATTGCAGAGAACCATAGCATCATCTCATCTGCTACCCTGACAACTCACAAAAGGGTCCTTTAATCACCTTCCCGGAGACACCAAGGGAGAACTACATCCATGGAAGCCCATTCCAAGAGACTAGTTCTTCACAAGCCTTTGTGTCTGCTGATTAAAGCTAAGGCAACTTTCTCTTCACCCTTGAAGACCTTGACTGTATCCATCTAGATGATCTGGAGTATATGAAAATAGTCCAGTAGATGGGTCTTCTTACTCATAGAGCCAAGAAGTTCTACAAGAGGACAGGGAGAAAGTTTCCTAGCAATATAGCCAGTGGTAAGTTTGGGTTGGACAAAAGCAAAGTGAAGTGTTACAACTGTAACCAAATGGGACATTTTGCTAGAGAGTGTAAGGCACCTAGAACAAATGGTGGGCAAGCACAAACCAGACCAAACTACACTGATGGAGCCCCCCAGAATGAGAAACCAAAGCAGCAAGCTGCAGTTGCTGTTGAAGAAGGAGAGTTTGACTGGAGCTTTCAGGTTGAAGATGCATCTCCAAACCAAGCACCGATGGCAGATCATGAAGAAGCCAAGGTACTAGAACATCTTTGTACTCCTGAATGTATTGCTATAGTTAACAGATATAACTTAGAGATTACATCTGATCTTGAGTCTTTAAACATCTTAAAATCTGATTTCAAAAGAGCTGATAATGGGTACAAACTTAAAATAGAAGATTTAGAGAAAACCATTTCCACTCTAAAACATGAACATACTAACTACAGGACTCAGATCAAAGATCTTATCACTAAGTTAACTGAATGCCAGGCTGAGATTGTAATCAACAAAGCCAGTGCAGAAAAATGTGTTCTTGAAGAAGAGGCCTTCAAGAACATGATATCCTCATCCTTGCATGTAAAAGTTTGTTATCAGAATAAGCAGGGACTGGTATCTACTGAGATAGCTCCTCCACACTTTCTATTGTCTGTAAGATCTCCAAGGTGTGGAACTTGTGAAGATGAGCTTCCCTTCATAGACCCCATGAGTGAAGAGGATGATGGGGAGATAATGAAGAATGACTCTGAAAAGAGTGAAGAAGATCATCCTAAGAAGGGTTACTATTATCCTTAGGAGAGAAAAGCAGTTGGGATGACTAAGTCCAAGAGAAAGAACTTGATTAGAAAAGACAAGAGAGTCAAAGAAGGCTCAAAAGATCAAGGCCACCCTCAACTCTAAGCAGAATCAGGTATTTATCTCTGAAGGATTGAAGTGGCGAAAACTGAAGACTCAACTACGAACTCTTGTACAAGGAGTTCTAGTTATTGTCAAAATCATCCTAGCAACAAGAAGAAGGCCGATCATCTTTGTACCACTGCTAAACAGCCTAAACCATCCAAATCCAACAGCAGGTCATACCCTAAAAGGCTTGCTAGATCATCTGTGAAGAGGAAGATGGAAATGGAAAGTGATCAAGTTTAGCCTTCCTCCCAAAAGAAGATTCTTAGAAGAAAGCAAATGGACTGCATCATGTGTGGCAGTACTTCTCATCTTGGTAACGATTCCCTCTACAATCCTAAGAGTATTGTCCATATGGTCAAGAAGAAAACTTCTGAGAAGATCAAGAAGAAGCCAGCTTCGGGAGGAAAATCTTTTCCTTTCGAAAGCTCCAATGTGAAGAAGAAGACAAGTGAAAACTTGCCTTCGGAAGAAAAGTTGTTCTCGGAAGAAAGGAATGCTCTCGAAGTACTGAAGTCTACTTCAGTGAAAGAAAGATCTTCCAAAGGTTCAGTCTCCAAAACTTCCGAAGTTGTTAAAACTTCCGAAGTATTGAAAGTCAAGTCTAACCTTCCAAAGGTGGTGTGTAAGACAAAGAAAGACCAAGTGACTGAAAGTTTTTCATCAACAACAGCTGATGGTCCACAAAGCTTATACATAGGATCAATTACTGTTGCATTCTCTTCAACTCATGTTGATAAGCCGAAGACCAGTAAGGCTTGGGTTTCCAAATGTAACTAACTATCTCTTTTTTTGCAGGAACAACTAAAGATCGATAGGAATGTATGGATCATTGATAGTGGCTGTTCCAAGCACAAGATAGGCAATGGCTCTCTAATCCAAAACTTTGGGAAAATTGATGGAGGGCCAGTTGCTTTTGGAGGAGATGTTGGAGGTTACATTACTGGAAGGGGCAGGGTCATAAATGGTAAGTTCAGCATTGAGAAGGTAAATTTTGTTAAAGAGCTTGGGAACAAATTACTGAGTATATCCCAATTTTCGGATCAGAGACACAACATGCTTTTCATTGAGCATGAGTGCATTGTTCTCAAGCCCGGGGTGGTCATTCCTTAGGATCATATCTTGCTCAGAGCCCCCGGAAAGGGAACATGTACAAGATTGACTTGCAGGAAACATCCCCTTCAGGAGAAGTTTCTTGCTTTCTATCTAAAGCAAATAATGATGAGTCTTTCCTCTGGCATAAAGCGATGTAAACTTTAAAAACATGAATAAATTAATTAAGAATGATTTGGTAACTGAAATGCTAAAGAAAGAGTTTACTAGTGATGACCATTGTGTTGCATGCCTGAAAGGGAAGCAACACAAGGTATCTCACAAAAGAAACTCCATCACTACTCCCCTACACTTATTACATATGGACTTTTTTGGCCCCACCAGTGTAATGAGTCTAGGAAAAACCTCATATTGTTTAGTGATCACAGATGATTTTACAAGATTCACTTGGGTCTTTTTCCTTAGAGCTAAGGATGAGACTCCTGAGATCTTGAAGAATTTCATTCTGAGAATTGAGAATCAATATGATCACAAGGTCAAGATCATATGATGCAATCAAGGAACTGAATTTAAGAACCAAATCCTTGATACATTTTGTGATAAAAAGGGTATTACAAGACCATATAGTGCTTCCAGGACTTCTTAGAGAAATGATGTTGTTGAGAGGAGAAACAGGACACTAATTGAAGTGGCATGAACCATGTTGTCTGACTCTAAACTGCCCATCACCTTCTAAGCAGAGGCAGTGAACACTGCTTGCTATGTGCAGAACAGAGTTTTGGTGGTTAAAACTCATGGTAAGACTCCTTATGAGCTATGGCACAAAAGGAGACCTTTCATTAGTTTCCTCAGATCATTTGGATGTCCTTGTACAATCTTGAATACCAAAGATGAAATAACCAAATTTGTTGAGAAATCAGATGATGGATACTTTATTGGATACTCTTCCCATGTTAAGGCTTATAAAGTATACAATCTCAGAACTAAAGTAGTTGAGGAGTCACCCAATGTGACCTTCAATGAGCACACTCCTTGTGTGAGAGGTTCTGGTCTAGATTGGTTGTTTGATCTTGATTTAGTTACCAACTGCTTTACAAGTCTTGTGAAAATGTTTCAGGATCCACACGTATCCTATCAACAGGAGATCCTCACCCAAGATTTGAGCTAAGAAGACCCTCAAATCATACTACTTTAGCTCCAGTGGTAACAAACCCTGCAGATGGAGTTCCTATCAGCACAACCATGACAAATCCAACTGATACATCTGAGGTGCCTTCAAATTCCAGCTCAGAGGCTCAAAACTCAAATGAAGGAACTTCAAATGTAGGAGGAAGTGGTAGTGGTGACAGTTATCAAGAATTTCTTAACGCTGACAATCACTCCATGAAAGACAACATCAATGATATCACACACTCATTGGATCAAGCTTCTCTTGATAAGTGTGCTGATGTAGTGGGTGAATCTTCACTGCCTGATCTAAATTTTTCAAATTTAGATCTCTCCAATCAACTTGCTGTGATTCCTCAACTCAAGATCTACAAGTCACACCCCACTACAAACATCATTGGAGATATTAACAAGGGGGTAAGAATAAGAGGGCAAACCCATGACAAAAATGTTTGTCTCTACTCTTGTTTCCTATCCCAGATAGTGCCAAAGAAAGTTGATGAGGCTTAAAAGGATGGAAGTTGGGTTGAAGCTATGCAAGAGGAGCTACTTTAATTCAAGAGGCAAAAGGTTTTGAACCTATGTCCTCTTCCTCTAGAGAAGACTACCATAGGAACCAAGTGGGTCTTTAGAAACAAGAAGTACGATAGAGGACTTGTCATCAAGAACAAGGCTAGACTAGTTGTTCAAGGTTACACTCAAGAAAAAGAGATTGACTACACTAATGTCTTTGCTCCAGTAGCAAGACTTGAAGCTGTTAGGATATTCCTAGCTTTTGCTGCATCCAAGCATTTCAAGGTCTACCAACTTGATGTCAAGTGTGCTTTCTTATATGGGGTGATTAATGAAGAAGTGTATGTCAAACAACCACCAGGCTTTACAGACCCAGATCACCTTGATTATGTCTGCAAGCTTGATAAAGCTCTTTATAAGCTGCACGAAGCTCCAAGGATGTGGTATGAGTCTCTATCTCAGTACCTCTGTCAGCATGGTTACAGAAGGGGTACTAAAGATGGAACTCTCTTCATCAAAGGTACAGGAAATGACTTATTGCTTGTCCAAGTATATGTAGATGACATTATCTTGTGACATCCGTCACCTCAGGTTCGTTAATTAACCTGAGGCTCGTTAACTTTTAGGTAATTATTCGATTTCTCTTGTGATTTTTATGGTGTCTATTTAATGTGTCGGTTATTGGTTTCTAGTCGCGCGCAATTTAAAAATATATAAAATAAAATAATATATAAAATAAAATAAAATAAAATAAAATAAAATAAAATAAAATAAAATAAAATAGCAAAATATATTATTATTACTATTATTAATAATTTATTATTATTATTATTATTATTATTATTATTATTATTATTATTATTATTATTATTATTATTATTATTATTATTATTATTATTATTATTATTAGTTTAGGGTTTAAATTGTAATTTAACTAAACTTAAGGAAATAAATAATTAAAAGTCGAGGGTCTAGAGTGTAAATTATCAAATTTATATATATATGTCGTGTTCCTATCGCCAACCCTAACTCCGCCTCTAGAATTCGAACATAATTCCGGCAACTCTCTGTCGCGCGACTACCTTCGATCGGTGATCAACCGAGCAGTTGCCGTACCTGACGTCAAGCCTCGTTCCTTCGTTGTTAACCGCAGGTAACGCTTTGCTCGCTTCGCTTTGTTTTATTTAAATATCGTCTCGTATCGATTTCGTACGGTTCGTTTTGTCGCTGTACGGGTACCGATCAAGTGTTCGGTTGTGTCGGGTTGGCCATGAGTAGTCGGTGATGTAACGGAACGCGTCGCGGTGATGTCCGGGCGTGCGTCGGTGTCGGCATTAGTTATCAATGTGTGTACGGGTATATATATACATATTGTGTGTGCGTATGTGCTACTGTGTGTGTAGTTGTGGGTTATGTGTGTGATTTGTGCTTATGCGCAGTGTGTGTGTATGGAAAAGAAAACAGAAGGTGGTGTGTGAATGGATGGTGATGGGTGTGTGCATAAAAACGTGGTGTGTGTGTGTAGAAGATATGATGGATGTTTGAATGTGTGTGTGTTATATGTGTTTTCTTTATTTATTTATTTATTTATTTATTTATTTATTTATTTATTATTATTAATATTATTATTATTATTATCATTATTATTATTATTATTATTATTATTATTTTTGTGTGTATGCATTGTGTGGTGCATACAATGTGGGTGTGTGCATATATATATATATATATATATATATATTGTATATGTGTTTGTTAGTGTATGTTAAGGGTGTGTTCATGATTTTGTATGTGCGATCAAGTGGGTATTGGGTGGGTGTTGATTGTGTTTGATTAGTGTGTGTGCTTGGTGTATTGTACGAGTGTATGGTTATACATTATTGTGTGTGTGCAAATGATACATAAGTATATACATTTATGCAACGACGCGAGTAAAAGAAATATATATATTGTCGTGTCGTAAATTAAATATGACGCATGTTAATTATATGAGTAATCGAGTTATTATCTATATAAATATAAGCGTACATTTTAGTTATGAGTCGCGCGATAAACCCGAACCGACCAGAAATCGATCGAATGTATCTATTATCCTTAAACGCACTTTAAGAGTTAAGTCACTGTTAATTATAGGTTGTTGATCGTTCGCGCTCGCATCTTTAGAAGCTGTTTGTTTGCTTTAAGTTCCAAATCATTTCAAGGTGAGTTTCGCGGCCCCGTTTTCATTTCAATTGTTTACAAACTTGGGGGAAAAGTATGCTCACCTTTTTTTTTTTTATGCTGTGAACTCATTTATTCTTGGGACTGTTGTGTTTACTGTTTTGTAAGTACATATCTGGTATATGCATGAGTTGCTGTGTGGTTCTTTATTCACAACTATTTAATTCCGGTGTGGAACCGACGGATAGGTATTGATAGTACTATTGGGCTGACACCCCCACCCTTGTTTGTTAGTATACTAGTTGTGACTAACAGTGGCCGGGAACGGGCCCTAGGGTGAATATGTTCCGACAAGATCTGTGTGTACGTCGTAGGTTTAGTTGTGATGCTCATGTTTACATGTAATATGGCTTGCTTATAAGTGTTTACACTATGTCCTAAAAAACTATTACACAGCATCAATTATGTTTACTACTTAAACCTGCGAACTCACCAACCATATGTTGACCTTTTTGAGCATATCTTTTCAGGTAATAATCATTGAGGATAGCTAGGGATGCTGCCTTAGAGATGAACCTAGGATTTACATTATTTAGACTTATTGGATGCCTCTGGCAATTACGTTGGATTTTCCTTTGTTATTCGTATTTTGTTCACTTGCTCCCGGGTTGTGGGATTTACATTCCTTTTGACTTTTTGGCTATGTTTGTCGTGGAATTGACTAACTACGACACAAGTCTCCATTTGTGTCCGGTGACGTCATGACACGTTGACTTTTCATCATTTAATGCATCTCTATTAATTAACAATGTGTTATGACGATCCCGTCCGTTACATCCTCGTGTTTCCGCTATAAGCGGGGGTGTGACAGATTGGTATCAGAGCCATTGGTTATAGAGAATTAGGTAGATCACTCGACCTAGACTATAACCTAAGAACCTTCATGTAGAATGCATACTAGGGTCTGTGTGCATCTTATATTGCATTTATGTTCTTACTTATTGGATTGCCTTTTGCTATCTTTTGATTGCCTTCATTGAGGAAAAGTACTTATACTTTTTCCTTATAGGATGTCTTCCGCTGGTCCATCTGATCTTTCCCTAGCTCGCATCACTACTTCTGACTCTGAGTCAGAACCTGAAGAGGTCCTCTCTGACCACTTGCTGCTATCGTCTTCAGACACTGAGTCTGAACCTGAGGAGATGATGTCGGACTCATCGGAATCATCTGAAGAGGAAGAACTGGTGAATTCGGTTGTACTAGGGATGCCTGCTGTTCGAGCCGCGCCGATCGTACCTATGGCACCTGTCCCTACTGCACCAGTCGTGCCTGTTCCTGCACCTGCTGAGTTGAACGTGCCTGTCCCTGCTGCACAGGCAGTCGCGAGGGTCGCCCCTGAGGCGGGACCTTGGGTTCCTGGTTACCCTAGGGGGCCGTACCGTGTCAACGGAGTTGGGGCGCTGAGGATGGTGACGGCCAGGAAGAGGGTGTTCTCTGCCAATCGTTTTAGGTTCCGACTGCCGGCAGACGAGGCCAATCTGTGGGGTGACTACCCTGACCAGCCCCCGAGCCCCTCTAGTTCATCCAGTAGTGGCGACGACCAGGATTGATATTACACGAATATTAAGGAGGAAGTGAAGATTTGATGGGATTTATTTTTAGTTATTTTATATTTCATATTGGGTTTTGATTAGACTTTAGTACTTACGTGTTTCGAGGGTATTCTAGTATTTGACTATGTTATGAATATGATGGTTTATGAAAATGGGAACCCCATATTATTATTATTATGAAATTGCTTATGATATTATTCGCGAGTTATATGGTTGTGATGAGATGTTATTTGCGCATGGATGACTGGATGGTGGAAAAACCTAATATGATTGAAACTTATGTGTTATCTGTGATTGATTAGAAAATGCCGCCCAGAAGAAGTGCCCGAAGTAATAGTCGTGGTGGTGCTGCCCCAAGAGGTCGAGGTAGAGGAAGAGGTGCTGGTGGTAGGGGTGAAGCACCAAGTGAAGGAAATGAAGGTGGTGCACCTGGCAACAACAATGGAGCCGGGAACCTTGACATAGCTGCTATGATTGCCCAGCAGCTGGCTGCGCTTATTCCAACCATAGTGGCACAGGTGAGTGATAACATTATGAACCATGACAATGGAGATGGCAACAACGATAATGGAAATAACAATGGAAATGATGGTGATGAAGGAAATGGTGGAAATGGCTATGAAGGACAGGACGACAACAACAATGAGGGAGGAGGTGGAGTAGGTGACGGAAATGGTAATGGGAATGCAAATGGAAATGGTGATGGTCCGGTTGGTGGGAATGGAAATGGGCCGAACAACGGAAATGTCAATGGAGGAGGAAACGGGAATGGAGATGGTAATGGCGAAAGAAGAAGAGGATGTACTTATAAGGAGTTTGTGGCATGTAAACCTAAGGAATTTGATGGCAAAGGCGGGGCGATAGCGTTAACTAGGTGGATTGAAAAGATGGAAGCAGTGATTGACATTAGCGAGTGTTTGGACAGTCAGAAGATCAAGTATGCTACATGTTCACTGCAAGGAAAGGCGCTAACTTGGTGGAACACTCAGATCCAAGCAAGGGGAAGGGAGGCGGCGATGCAAATGACATGGGATGAATTCAAGGCTTTGATCACTGAGGAGTATTGCCCTAATAATGAAATGCAGAAGTTGGAGCATGAATTCTGGAATCATACTATGGTGGGAGCTGGACACGCGGCTTACACGGATCGATTTCACGAACTGGCTAGGCTTGTTCCGCATTTGGTGACACCTGAATCAAAGCGGATTGAGCGTTACATCTGGGGTTTGGTACCACAAATACGTGGTATGGTGACTGCTGCGGCACCCCCGACTATTCAGAGTGCGATCTTGAAGGCGGGCACCCTGACTGATGAAATGGTACGAACTGGAGTATTAGGTAAGGGTGGTGAGAAAAGAAAAGATAATGGGGAATCGAGCAGACAAGCAGGGGGAAGGTTTGATAAGAAGGCAAAGGTGACAAGAAGCTTTGTGGCGGTGAACCAAGGTAGGAGAGAATATGTTGGGCCACATCCTAAGTGTGGCCGGTGCAATTTTCATCATCCGCAAGCGATGCCGTGCCGGGCATGCGTAAACTGTAGGCGCCCGGGGCATTTTGCGAAAGACTGTAGGGTGGCGCCCAACTTGGTCGCACCGGTAAACGCAGTTAATCCAGTAGGAAGTGTCAGGGTTTGCTATGAGTGTGGAAGCCCCGATCATTATCGGAATGTGTGCCCCAGACTGAATCGGGCACCGGGTCAACAGGGGAATAATCAAAACCAGGTGATGGCAATAGCTAGTAACCAAGTACACGGGAATCAAGTGAATGCTGCCCGAGGGCGTGCGTTTGTGATTGGAGCAAATGACGCTCGTCAAGACCCGAATGTTGTTACGGGTACGTACCTTCTCAATAATCATTTTGCATCCGTATTATTTGATACCGGGGCAGATAATAGCTTTGTGTCCTCTGAATTTGCACCTCTGCTTGGTTTGAACCCTAGTTGTTTAGAGACTAGCTATTCGGTAGAAATGGCGAATGGTAAATTTGTAGAGGCTAAGGAAATAATTAGAGGTTGCACCATAACGTTAGAGGACCATGCCTTTGAGATAGACTTAATACCTCTCGAATTGGGGAGTTTTGACATAGTAGTAGGGATGGATTGGTTATCAAAATGTGGAGCGGAAATTGTCTGCCGAGAAAAAATGGTGCGAATCCCTATGTCTAACGGAGAGGTGCTCAAAATACAAGGAGAACGACCGGGAAGGAATCTAAGGCTCATCTCCAGCATGAAGATGCGTCGATGTCTACAAAAGCAATGCTATGTCTTCTTAGCGCACGTAGTAGAAAAGAAAGAGGAGGAAAGGAAGCTGGAAGACATTCTGGTGGTGCGAGACTTTCCGGAAGTGTTTCCTGACAA
Source organism: Flaveria robusta (assembly GCA_025506415.1). NCBI lineage: Eukaryota > Viridiplantae > Streptophyta > Magnoliopsida > Asterales > Asteraceae > Flaveria > Flaveria robusta. Next base: position 16,399,097 of record CM046471.1, read on the forward strand.
TCTGTCCGGCTTGCCTCCCCCTCGACAGGTGGAGTTCCGCATCGATTTGATCCCTGGAGCAACACCCGTAGCAAAGACACCTTACCGGCTAGCACCCTCGGAAATGCAGGAATTATCAAGCCAATTACAAGAATTATTGGATAAGGGTTTCATCCGACCTAGCCATTCACCATGGGGAGCACCGATATTATTCGTTAAGAAGAAAGATGGGTCGTTCCGAATGTGCATCGATTATCGAGAACTAAATAAGTTGACCGTGAAGAATCGATACCCTCTTCCAAGAATCGATGATCTATTTGATCAATTGCAGGGAGCTTCATACTTCTCTAAAATTGATCTTCGATCTGGCTATCACCAATTGAGGGTTCACGATGAGGACATACCAAAGACAGCGTTTAGAACTCGATATGGGCATTATGAGTTCTTAGTCATGCCGTTTGGGCTGACCAATGCTCCGGCCGTGTTTATGGATTTGATGAACCGGGTATGTAAACCCTATCTGGATAAGTTTGTAATCGTTTTTATAGACGATATTCTTATCTACTCCCGAACGAAGGAAGACCATGACCAACACCTACGAGCGATACTCAAATTGCTAAAGGAAGAGAAACTTTATGCCAAGTTCTCGAAGTGTGAATTTTGGTTACGAGAGGTGAAGTTTTTAGGACACGTGGTTAATGAGCATGGAATCCACGTTGATCCTGGAAAGATCGAAGCGGTTAAAAAGTGGGATGCTCCTAAGACGCCTTCAGAGATACGACAATTCTTAGGATTGGCGGGATACTATCGTCGATTTATTGCGAACTTCTCCAAAATCGCTCAACCATTGACAATGTTAACGCAGAAGGATAAGAAGTTTGATTGGGGACATAAGCAAGAAGAGGCATTTCAAACGTTGAAGGAGAGATTGTGTAATGCGCCGATATTGACCCTCCCTGATGGATCCAATGATTTCGTGGTGTTCTGTGATGCATCACATCAAGGACTAGGTTGTGTACTGATGCAAAAGGATAAGGTGATTGCTTATGCCTCGCGTCAGCTTAAGGTTCATGAAAAGAATTATACGACACATGACCTGGAATTAGGTGCAGTGGTGTTTGCACTTAAGATATGGAGGCATTATCTGTATGGGACTAAGTGCGTTATCTACACTGATCACAAAAGTCTGCAACACATTTTTGATCAAAAGGAACTGAATATGCGCCAAAGACGATGGGTGGAACTTCTAAGTGATTATGACTGTGAGATTCGATATCACCCTGGAAAGGCAAACGTAGTGGCTGATGCCTTGAGTAGGAAGGAACGTGTTAAACCCTTACGTGCGCGAGCGTTGGGAATGACCATTCAATCGAATCTGAAAACGCAAATCCTGATGGCGCAGGGCGAAGCATTGAAGGAGGAGAATATTGCAAGTGAGGAGTTTCGTGGGTTGGACAAACAGATGAACTGTAAGGAGGATGGTGTACAGTACTTTGTAGATCGTATATGGGTACCTAAGTGGGGAGATGTTCGAACCCTAGTTATGAACGAAGCGCACAAGTCCAAGTATTCTGTCCATCCTGGTGCAGACAAGATGTACCAAGATCTTAAAGAGTTGTATTGGTGGCCAGGTATGAAGAAGGACATTGCAGCGTATGTAAGCAAATGCTTGACTTGTTCGAAAGTCAAAGCCGAACATCAGAAACCATCGGGACTACTACAACAGCCGGAAATTCCTAAGTGGAAATGGGAGAATATAGCGATGGATTTCATCACTAAGCTGCCTAGAACCAGTAGCGGGCATGATTCGATTTGGGTCATCGTGGATCGAATGACAAAATCTGCTCATTTCTTACCGATTCGCGAGGATTATAAGATGGAAAAGTTAGCGAGATTATATGTAAATGAGATCGTGGCTAGGCATGGGGTGCCTGTGTCAATTATATCAGATCGGGATAGTCGATTTACATCGCGGTTTTGGCAGACTCTACAGAAGGCAATGGGCACTCGTTTGGATTTAAGTACTGCCTATCATCCACAAACGGACGGTCAAAGTGAACGTACGATACAGACTCTCGAAGACATGCTTAGGGCTTGCGTAATTGACTTTGGTGGGAGTTGGGATACTCACTTACCGTTGATCGAATTCTCTTATAACAATAGTTATCATACGAGCATTGGATGTGCTCCGTTTGAGGCATTGTATGGAAGGAAGTGTAGGTCTCCGGTGTGTTGGGCGGAAGTAGGTGAAAGTCAATTGACAGGTCCGGAGATTATTCAGGAAACGACTGATAAGATATTTCAAATCAAGGATAGGCTTAAGGCAGCTAGAGACCGCCAGAAAAGTTACGCTGATAATCGACGAAAACCTCTGGAATTTAGTGTTGGTGATCGTGTCTTACTGAAAGTTTCTCCTTGGAAAGGAATTGTACGGTTTGGAAAGAAAGGAAAGTTAGCTCCAAGGTATGTTGGACCATTCGAAATCACAGAAAGAATTGGTCCTGTAGCGTATCGATTAAAGTTACCCCAAGAGCTAAGTGGTGTACATGATACATTTCACGTATCGAACCTTAAGAAATGTTTAGCCGATGGATCCCTTCATGTGCCGATTGAGGAGATCCGGATTGACGAGAAACTTCACTTTGTGGAGGAACCGATAGAGATTGTGGATAGGGAAGTGAAGCGTTTGAAGCGCAGCAAAATTCCAATCGTTAGGGTTCGTTGGAACTCCAAACGAGGACCTGAGTTTACATGGGAGCGGGAAGATCAGATGAAACTTAAATATCCACATTTATTCACAAATAGGGTTTCAGGACCTAACTCCAGCTGAATTTCGGGACGAAATTATCGCAACTGGGGGATACTGTGACATCCGTCACCTCAGGTTCGTTAATTAACCTGAGGCTCGTTAACTTTTAGGTAATTATTCGATTTCTCTTGTGATTTTTATGGTGTCTATTTAATGTGTCGGTTATTGGTTTCTAGTCGCGCGCAATTTAAAAATATATAAAATAAAATAATATATAAAATAAAATAAAATAAAATAAAATAAAATAAAATAAAATAAAATAAAATAGCAAAATATATTATTATTACTATTATTAATAATTTATTATTATTATTATTATTATTATTATTATTATTATTATTATTATTATTATTATTATTATTATTATTATTATTATTATTATTAGTTTAGGGTTTAAATTGTAATTTAACTAAACTTAAGGAAATAAATAATTAAAAGTCGAGGGTCTAGAGTGTAAATTATCAAATTTATATATATATGTCGTGTTCCTATCGCCAACCCTAACTCCGCCTCTAGAATTCGAACATAATTCCGGCAACTCTCTGTCGCGCGACTACCTTCGATCGGTGATCAACCGAGCAGTTGCCGTACCTGACGTCAAGCCTCGTTCCTTCGTTGTTAACCGCAGGTAACGCTTTGCTCGCTTCGCTTTGTTTTATTTAAATATCGTCTCGTATCGATTTCGTACGGTTCGTTTTGTCGCTGTACGGGTACCGATCAAGTGTTCGGTTGTGTCGGGTTGGCCATGAGTAGTCGGTGATGTAACGGAACGCGTCGCGGTGATGTCCGGGCGTGCGTCGGTGTCGGCATTAGTTATCAATGTGTGTACGGGTATATATATACATATTGTGTGTGCGTATGTGCTACTGTGTGTGTAGTTGTGGGTTATGTGTGTGATTTGTGCTTATGCGCAGTGTGTGTGTATGGAAAAGAAAACAGAAGGTGGTGTGTGAATGGATGGTGATGGGTGTGTGCATAAAAACGTGGTGTGTGTGTGTAGAAGATATGATGGATGTTTGAATGTGTGTGTGTTATATGTGTTTTCTTTATTTATTTATTTATTTATTTATTTATTTATTTATTTATTATTATTAATATTATTATTATTATTATCATTATTATTATTATTATTATTATTATTATTATTATTTTTGTGTGTATGCATTGTGTGGTGCATACAATGTGGGTGTGTGCATATATATATATATATATATATATTGTATATGTGTTTGTTAGTGTATGTTAAGGGTGTGTTCATGATTTTGTATGTGCGATCAAGTGGGTATTGGGTGGGTGTTGATTGTGTTTGATTAGTGTGTGTGCTTGGTGTATTGTACGAGTGTATGGTTATACATTATTGTGTGTGTGCAAATGATACATAAGTATATACATTTATGCAACGACGCGAGTAAAAGAAATATATATATTGTCGTGTCGTAAATTAAATATGACGCATGTTAATTATATGAGTAATCGAGTTATTATCTATATAAATATAAGCGTACATTTTAGTTATGAGTCGCGCGATAAACCCGAACCGACCAGAAATCGATCGAATGTATCTATTATCCTTAGACGCACTTTAAGAGTTAAGTCACTGTTAATTATAGGTTGTTGATCGTTCGCGCTCGCATCTTTAGAAGCTGTTTGTTTGCTTTAAGTTCCAAATCATTTCAAGGTGAGTTTCGCGGCCCCGTTTTCATTTCAATTGTTTACAAACTTGGGGGAAAAGTATGCTCACCTTTTTTTTTTTATGCTGTGAACTCATTTATTCTTGGGACTGTTGTGTTTACTGTTTTGTAAGTACATATCTGGTATATGCATGAGTTGCTGTGTGGTTCTTTATTCACAACTATTTAATTCCGGTGTGGAACCGACGGACAGGTATTGATAGTACTATTGGGCTGACACCCCCACCCTTGTTTGTTAGTATACTAGTTGTGACTAACAGTGGCCAGGAACGGGCCCTAGGGTGAATATGTTCCGACAAGATCTGTGTGTACGTCGTAGGTTTAGTTGTGATGCTCATGTTTACATGTAATATGGCTTGCTTATAACTGTTTACACTATGTCCTAAAAAAAACTATTACACAGCATCAATTATGTTTACTACTTAAACCTGCGAACTCACCAACCATATGTTGACCTTTTTGAGCATATCTTTTCAGGTAATAATCATTGAGGATAGCTAGGGATGCTGCCTTAGAGATGAACCTAGGATTTACATTATTTAGACTTATTGGATGCCTCTGGCAATTACGTTGGATTTTCCTTTGTTATTCGTATTTTGTTCACTTGCTCCCGGGTTGTGGGATTTACATTCCTTTTGACTTTTTGGCTATGTTTGTCGTGGAATTGACTAACTACGACACAAGTCTCCATTTGTGTCCGGTGACGTCATGACACGTTGACTTTTCATCATTTAATGCATCTCTATTAATTAACAATGTGTTATGACGATCCCGTCCGTTACATCCTCGTGTTTCCGCTATAAGCGGGGGTGTGACATATCTTTAGGTCAACTAATCCAAGGCTCTACAAAGATTTTAAGAAGCTAATGAAGAATAGATTTGAAATAAGTGCCATGGGGGAGTTCAATTTCTTTCTAGGAATTCAAGTGAAGCAAGATGACAATGGCATCTTCATAAGTCAGTCAAAGTATGTACAAGACATACATACAAGATTCAGCATAAATGGATGTAAGGTTGCAAAGGCACCCATTGCAAGAAACCACTCCCTTGGATGTGATCGTAAGGGGGAGTATATGGATGAACATCTTTACAGGGCAATGATTGGGTCTCTTATGTACCTCACAGCTAGCAGGCCTGATATCATGTTTACCACATGCATTTCTTCCAGATATCAAGCCAATCCTAAGATGTCACACCTGGTTGCTGTCAAGAGAATTCTAAGATATCTCAAAGGTGCTCCATCACTAGGCCTTTGGTACCCAAAGAATTCTGACTTTAATTTGTGTGCCTATACAGATAGTGACTATGGTGGCTGCAATATGACTGCAAAATCTACATCCAAGGGATGTCGATTCCTTGGTGGATGGATAGTCTCATGGCAATGCAAGAAACAATCCTGTGTATCTGTATCAACTATTAAAGCTGAATACATTGCTGCTAGCTGCTGTGCTCAAGTGCTTTGGACTATGGATTCAACTTCAAAGAGACTCCTATCCACATAGACAACAATAGCGCTATCTCTATTACAGAGAATCCTGTGCAGCACTCAAGGACAAAACACATCAACATCAGGTATCATTTGATTACAGATAACTTTGAAAATGGCATAATCAAACTAGTCAAAGTTAACACAAATGAACAATATGTTGATTTATTCACCAAAGCTTTTGATGAACAGAGATTTAGATATCTTGTATCAGCTATTGGGATGATTAACTTTGAGTAGCTTTTCTTAAACTTAAACTCAATATTATTTCGAAAATTTGTGTGTCCTAAGTTGTCTATTTTATCACCTACATAAGCCCTTGTTTACTTTGGAAGAAAATCTTTTAAATCATATTCCTTAGATTTTTGAGAATTTTGAACATCTTTCCCTTCAGAAGATATCAAGTTACCTTCTGAAGAACTTTATGTCCTAAAAATCAAATAACTACTTATGTGAATTTACCTTCGAAAGAAATTCTGAAATATCTTCCGAAGCTTAAATTGGTCATAAGTACTTATATGCTTTTGAAGAACAATTTTCTTCGGAAAGCAATTATGTCTCTGAAGATTTATTCTCTTTATAATGAAAACTCCAAGTCTTGATCTCTTCCGAAACCAAAACATGTCTCAATTCTCTAAGCATTTTCTTAGAAATATCTTCCGAAGCCAAATTGGCTTCGGAAGCTTTTATCAAAATTTTTGAAGTCGAAATACCTTCGTAAGATTTTTTACTTCCAAGAAAACTACCTTTTTGGGCACTTTTTCAGAGATGGGACCGACATCCGGATTTCAAAGTTTATTCTTTTGCATTAACTTTGTCTAAAATCCATTTCATATATATGTATACCCAACGGTTCCCCTCTTTCACTTTTCTCTTCATCTGCACTCATCTCTAACCTAAATTCACCCACAAACCGCCTTTGTTCTTATCTTCCTTCACAACAAAGCTCTCTCAAATGGCTAACCTTGATCGCAGAAACCAACCCGATTTTTCCATGCAACTTCACAGGAAACACAATCAAGCTGCTCTGTTAAACTTTGAGAAAGATCCAAGTTTCTCAGAGGTTTGTTGGTTTCTTTCTCTATCAAATTACTTAACCTCCCTCACCATTGATCCTCCTCTCTATGAGGATCACCTTATGGACTTATTGCGACCTGTCAAGAGGTCACTATGGATGGGGAGAAGGCACTGTCTGCCACAGTGCAGGGGAGGACAATCTTCATCACTCCGGCCATCACAGAAGGTGATTTGTCCTTTCCTAAAAATGCTGTTAACCACTCCATTAAGCAGATGGGCTATGAGGGAGATTTCACTATCAGAACCTTCAGGAAAGGGAAGGTCTCTTCTAAATGGAAGTACCTCCTCCATTTGGTCATTCACAGTCTATCAAACAAGCATGGAGGATGGGACCAGATTCCTGAGGATCTCTCCTTCATAGTTCATGGAATGGTTCAGGGTGTCAAGTTCAAGTACTCACAATTTGTGTATACCTTAGAATATTACATGTTCCCTAGATATGTCCCGCACATTCTCAACTGTGAACTGGGCTCATAGTTGAGGGGAACAGGTAAAATTCTTAAATTGGGATAGATGAAGCCCAGCATCTTCAAAATCATGAGAAAGCCAACTTTCGGCTTCTAAAGGGTAGAAACAGCCCTTGTCCCACAAATGTTAGAGCTCATTACTCAAGGTGACAACCTAGCAGTCTCAGCTAGTGTTAAACCCACACCTTCTACTTCTCAACAACCCTCTCAGCCTCAAATAACAATAACCTACAAAAGAAAATCCAAACGTACCCCTACACAAGCTATTCAGCTTGTGCAGTCTCCCATATCACAAACCATACAAGAGGAAGTGGACACTGGAGGTCCCACTTCTCTTGAGGAGCAAACCACTCCCATCTTACCAATAATCAGTGCTGAGGTCCCTCATGCTCCACCTGATGAGCTCATAAGCCCAACACCCTTAAGCCTTCACTCAGAGTCTCAAAACTCTAATGAACAATCTTCAGGGGAAAGTTACCAAACCCAGCATCTTGATCTCAACCAACCAATCCCTAACCTAGAATTTTATGATGATGAAGACATTGGATTCAGTAAGTACCATGAGTCTCTCTTCTCCCTTCTCCACACTTGCTCAAGAAGAGATGAGTGCCTCTGTTTCTCCCATGTCTAGCCCAAATCATCCACCCCCAACTGAGGTGGATCTCCCTAAACCTGTTCAAGAGTTCCACATGGAAGAGGCTCTCACTACTGCTAGTGATTACATCCTTAAGACCTCAACCTTGGCAACTCAGCCCACTTACACTTCACCTGAAGTTGTAAGTAAGCAAAGGAAATCCAGCAGCCAAAGACAATATGCCGATGATGAGGAAGAAGACCTTGGTCCAATTCTCTCATCTCCCCATGATTCTTCATCTGAAGATGAGGGGAGTAAGCAACTAAAGGTGCAACAACTTCAACAAACATGGACCTATTTAGTTTCTAAGGTTAGTCACTTGGAATCTCAAGTGACTGCCTTACTAAAGAAGGTCAATGACCAGCAACTTGAGATCACCAATCTCAAGGGCAAGCTAGCTGAGAGACCATCCAGACAAACTCAACCAGGTCCACAAGAACCTGTGAAAGTAGTGGATTTAACCTCCATCTCAACTATGCAAGTAGGTGATGCTACCAAAAAGGGGAAGAAAGTCTCTTCAACCATAGAACCTGGGAGTTCTGTCCTGAGTATTGAAAATTAGGATTCACCACTCTCACTTGCAGTTGTCAAGACTCAAAAACTTACTCAGGCTCACACTGATGTGAAGGCCATGATACAACAACTTTTTGAGCAAGGAATTCCAATGGCCATGTCTGCCCCATCCTATACTGCTGAAAATCCAATAGTGGGATGGTGGTATGATAATGCAAGAATGGCATTGGTGCTTTCATGATCTCAGGGCACCAGGAGCTCTTTAATTTTTAGACCCTGAGATTTCATGATAGTATTAACTTGGTTGATTTGCCGCCAGTCAACCCATGCCAAAACAGACAGGCTAGTAGATAAGCTGAGAAAAATCAAGAGTGGGTGCTACAGTAGTTTAGAAACAGAACAAAATTATGTAGACAGAGGCTAGCAGGGAAAACTGTTGGCCAACTAGATACTGAGGCAGACCCTAAGATTAGCTTCAAAGGGGAAACCTTGGTTGAAAGCCTAGTAGTAGACCCTATGAATCTTGAGACAGGCTCATCCTCAGCACCCAGTACCCTCAGTGAAACACCTGCTGGTGAAGGTGTATCACAACCTCAAAGAAAAGCTGTTAAGAGGAAAATAAAAGAAGAGGCTGCTAAGTCAAGAGCCACCATCAGAGCACAAGAAAAGAAGTCTGCTGATAGGCTGAATATGGTGATCTTCTTGAAGCTATATGGGTTCTTTGGAAGGAGACTTGGTCCTATGTCTCTATCCACAATAGATGAGCATATCAGAAGGATCAAGTAGAAGATAATGGAAGGTCAGCTGGTTGACTTGCACTCTCCACCAAGTCAAGTTGTGCCCGATGTTGAGGTGAAGGTTGAACCACAAGAGACAACACAACCTGATCCTGAATCTACATCTAAGCCAACTTCATCTTCTGACCCACAATAGGGTTCTGAACCTCCTTCTTCTGAACAACTAAAGGAAAAGGACCCAACTAAGGAGAATAAAGAAAGATCAACTAGTTCTGCACGCCATTCTCCTTAGTTAAAGTACAGAAAGAGGAAAAGGATGACCATTAGAAGGGACAAGAAGAACAAGAAGAAATCCAAGGAATCCACCTTTGCACCTCAAGATGAATCAGAACATTTCGAGGAAGTGCAACAAGAGGCTGCTCAACCAACTTCAATTCAAGTAGAGCCTCTTGCATCTGGAAGACCCATCTTGTCCTGAACCTTTGCTGCTAATCCAGACAGATGTTATGTCATCAGGGATCAAGGTGGTCAAGATGTCTATTTCTTGCAAGACATGCTTGATCTACCTCTGCATGATCTCTTTGACATGAGAAGGTATTATGAGAGTCTGAAGCATCCTAACTAAATTATGAAGAAAGAAATGTTCTTGATCCTAATGAGGACTGTCAACTGCTGAAGAACTTCTCTGTTTTGGTAGCATCAGCCTAGGGGAGTTTGTATGGTTTATAGAAAGGCTGATGCACCCTAAAACAATCAAAATGCTTCCTGCATGCATGCACTTTGTACGTAGTATAAGTTGGTTTAGAGGTTTTACACTCTGCACAGAAAAGTTATTCTAAGTGTAAAATATTCCGAAGCTTAGAAGACAAAGTCTTCCGAAGCCATCAAGACAGAAGACTGATTTCTTCTGAGTATACAGAAGACATGCTTTCTCTGATCTACTTTTTCAGAAAGCTGACCAACTTTCCGCTGCCACTCTGAAGACTCACCAACTTGCATAAGTTGGTGAAGAGGTCCATGCTTTTGCAAACTGTAGATTATGGTATCGAGTTCGTAACTTTCTACTTTATGTACTTTTATCCTTTTTGTAATATATTAGGATGTGAACTATGGCATGTCATAGTCACTAGTCAAAAGGCAATCTGCCTTTTTACTTTACATTGATCTTGTTGTCTAGATTAGTATTTCCAACTGGCCTTCAAAGTATGGCCAGCTGTAGTATGTAGTATAAAGTATCTCAAGTCCTTGTATCTTGTTTTTATGCTTTGTAACACTTGTAAAAGAACTTGAGAGCAATATACTTATTCCTTGAAAACCATATTCATTTGTTGTTCTTTGTTCTGTCTTATTGTTTGCTTGCGTTCCTTAGTATCATAATATTGTTCTCGTTCCCTATTTGATCTGTTAAGTGTTCTAACACTCTCTTCATTGTGAGACTGGTTGTATTGACCTCCCTTCAATGGTCCAGCAGGATGTCAAAGCCAACAAAATATAAAAAAAAGGAAAAGAAATTAAAATGAAAGAAGATGCAGATGGAGATGTGGAGGAGAAAAGAAAGTATGAAAATGTTTTAGATGGAAAAAACATCAAGGAAGGAGTTGATTTAGATGCAGAGAAGAAAGAAAAAGAACAAGTAGTTGTTTTAGATGGAGGAAACATCAAGAAGGGTATTGATTTAGATGTAGAGAAGAAAGAAAAAGAAGATGTAGATAGAGAAGGAGAAGATGTAGATGTTTTAGATGGAGAAATCATTAAGAAATGAGCTGACTTAAATGGAGAAAATAAAGAAAAAGAAGATGTAGATCAAGAAGGAAACAATGCGGGTGTACAGAGGAATAAAAAACAAGAAGATGCAGATGAAGAAAGAAAAGAACGAGAAAGTGTTTTAGATGGAGAGAAGATCAAGAATTCAGCTGATTTAGAAAGACAAATGATTCAAATAGAAACCGTATATAGAGAAGGAAAAGAAGAGATACATGGACATGAGGAGAATAAAAAATAAGATGAAGATGATATTGAAAATATTTTAAAAGCAGCACAATTCTTGCAAACAAATGATCTTTAAATGAAAACTCCTGTACAAGGGAATTTGGTTTAGAAATCTAATATAAGAAACAAAAGAGTTAAAAAGGATATAACTACATGAGCTGAACTAGGAAAAGAAAAAAGAGAAGAGACAAAACGCATAACAATGTTGCCCGAAGCTCTATGATCGCCATTTAAATAGCGTGTTGTGCAATTTAATGTTAAAAGAAACAAAGATGAAGAACTTGTAGGAGAATATATTTTCGCAGCAATTGGTGATATTTGGTAATTATCTGACTATCTTCATTTATAATAAAACACATTTAATATCACAGATCTTTTAAATAACTTATCTATTAAAATAATGCACAGAATTCGTCTTTGAAACTGCAACTGGGAATAAAACTTCAATAATAAGCTTTGAGTCATTTTATCCAAATGAATATTTGCATTGTAGTATCATGACTTGCTCGTAACTTATACTCAACAACGAGGAACAATTCAGAGGAAATAACTCACCTAAAAGACTCTTCTGCCCATACAATATGATGGTATGATTTTTAATATTAACTTGTATTAAGTACTATATTTTTATTAAAAATTTCTAATATGAAAATAAACTACTATAATGTTCTGCAATAGAAACTACAGTACATGTCATGTATAGGTATTTTATAGTACAATACATATTCTACACTGTTCTCATGTATAAGAATCACATATTTAAATAGAGTACACCTCATTATTTTTGTGAAAACATCCTTTAAATGCAGGAGGAATTTAATGAGAGAAAAAAGTGTTGCAAACTGAGTCATTAGAAAATTTCCGGATGAATGTAGAAAACACTCTATTTAATTCATCATTTGGTGCAATTAAAGATGTAGACATGATGTTCATCCCAATTCTCCAAGATAAGCACTTTTATGTCATTTGCTTTGATTTCAAAACACCCTCAATTGATATAATGGACAACATGAAGGGAAAAATCAAACCAAAACAAAGCACACGCATTAGAATGGTGGTAATATACTAATTTAAAACTCATGTCGTTCATAACACAACACGTTTTCTAAATTTTGAAAATAATGTACTCATTTAAGATATTCTGATTTTAGAAATCAATTATGCTAAAAAGCATGAAAGGATGAAAAAATTGCATCTGCAAAGCTAGCTTTACCATTTGAAACTACGCTGAATTTTGTTGATTGGGGCATCTTTGCAATGCGACACATGGAAACATACTTTGGTAAATATAAAAAATTGAACTATGGTCTTTCAGAAGAGTTAGATCAATAAAATGCTGAATTTTATGATCTAAGAATAAAATATCTGACAAAAATACTGTTATCGAATATAAACTTATTAAAGGAAGGGATGAAATCTAATGTATTGAACTTCAATAATAAAATGATGCTGAGAAGAAGAAACTGAAGGAAACAACAGGGAAAAGAATAGCAAAAAGATTGAATGAATCCTTTGAATGAAAACAGTTATAAAATCAAAACAAGTTTTTATTTTGTTTGTAAGCAATAGAAAGCAATACACTTTGTATTTTGTGGTGCATTAAAATGATTGGAGCTATAAAAAGTAGTATAACTTTGGTTGTTATGTTTGGATGCAGGACCATTTGGGGAGGTCAAAGCAACAGTTTCACAGGGTGTTTAGAGAGTGAACTTGAATAACACTTACAAGATCAAATAGGGAAACAACTTTATATAAACTAAAAACTTAAAGTAAAAGAACACAAGCAGAAATGCTTTTCAAGAATGTTGTATATTGCTCTAAAGTTCTATTATAAAGTTACAAAGTGATCAAGTAATAATTCAAAATACAAGACCTGAGATACTTTATACTACATCCTACAGCCGGCCATACTTTGAATGCCAGCTGGATACGCTAATCTAGACAACAAAATCAATGTTAGGTCAAAAAGGCAAATTGCCTTTTTGACATGTGACTATAACATGCCATAGCTCACATCCTAATTTATTATAAAAAGGATAAACGTACAAAGTAGAAAGTTACAGACACCTTCACCATAATCTACAGTTTACTAAATCATGGACCTTTTCACCAACTTATGCAAGTTGGTGAGTCTTCAGAGTAGCAGCGAAAAGTTGGTCAGCTTTCTGAAAAAGTATATCAGAGAAAGCATGTCTTCTCTGTTCTCGGAAGAAATTAGTCTTCTCTCTTGTTGGCTTCAGAAGACTTTGTCTTCTAAGCTTCGAAAGACTTCATCTTTGGCTTCGGAAGATCTTGGTCTTGGATTCGGAAGATTTTACACTTAGACGGTTTGCTTAGGAGAAGTGTAAAACTTACAAAGTAACTTCTGCAATGCACATGCATGCAAGTAGGAAGCTCTTTGGCTACTTTGGTTGCATCAGCCTTTCAAGTATTCCTTACAAATTTCCCCTAGGCTGATGCTACCAAAACAAAGAAGATATTCAAATGTTGATAGTACTCATTAGGATCAAGACCATTCCATTCTTTATTAATTGGTAAGGATCCCTCAGACTTGCATAATATCTACTTATGTCATACAGATCATGCAGAGGGAGATCAAACATGTCTTGCTAGAGAGAGACATCTTGACCCCCTTGATCTCTAATGACATACCATCTGTCTGGATTTGCTGCAAAGCTCTAGGATAGGATGGGTCTTCCAACTGCAAGAGGCTCTGCTTGAATAGGAGTTGGTTGAGCGGCCTCTTCTTATTCACCCTTAGGAAGATCTTGTTCACCCCCTTGGATTTCTTCTTCTTCTTCTTGTCCCTTCTGATGGCTATCCTTTTCCTTCTTTCTATACTTTAACTGAGGAGAGTGGCTTGCAGCACCAGTTGATCTTTCTGTATTCTGCTCAGTTGGGTCCTTTTCCTCCATATGTTTAGAAGCAGGAGGTTCAAAACCCTGCTGTGGGTTAGAAGATGAAGTTGGCTTAGATGTAGCTTTATGATCTGGTTGTGTTGTCTTTTGTGGTTCAACCTTCACCTTAAATTCAGGTACAGCTTGACTTGATGGAGAATGCAACTCAACCAGCTGACCTTCCTTTATCTTTTTCTTGATCCTTTTGATATGCTCATCTATTGTGGATAAAGACATAGGACCTAGTCTCCTTCTGAACAACCCATACAGCTTCAAGAAGCTCACCATCTTCAGTCTATCAAGAGACTTCTTTTCTTGTGCTCCAATGGTGGCTCTTGACTTAGCAGCCTCCTCTCTCATTTTCCTCTTAACAGCTTTTCTTCGAGTTTGAGCTTCTTCTTTCAGCTATTTGAGGTATTCAAATTCAACATATTCATGTGAGAGAGGGTTGAGAGCTGCTGCCTGTCAGAGACCTGTGGCACTCAGATAGGTTATCATTTTTGTTATCTCTTATTCTTTGTCTATCTAAGTTTGTTCCTGTTGGAGAGCCTCATTCTCCTTCTCAGCACTTTCTTGAACTGGAGAGAGGGCAGGGGCTTTATAGAGTTTCTTTCTTTTCCTTTCTTCTATGATCTTGAGGAGCAATTCTGCAGCCTCAACCTCCTTCCTCTCTTTAGACAACTCTGTGTCTGCCAATTCATTCAATTCTGCTAAGGAGAGAGAGACGAGTTCGTCTATATTGTAGTTCCTTAATGCTAGGTAATTCAATCTGGCTGCCCTTAACTCATCATCTTGAGTGTTGCGCCTGTGGACAACACTGATTGCAGCTTGCCTGAAGCTTGGGATCTAACCTGTTTTCTCTCCCCTAGCCTTCCTCTTCCTCACCCTTTTCTCCTCCTCAATCTCCTTGGAGTCATCTTCCTTTTACCTTTGTCAATTGCTGGCCTATATGACTTAGAGTGGAGAGAGCTTTGGCCTTCTGATGATTGTACTAAGCTTGAGCTATGGCCAGGGAGAGGTTATGATACACCTTCACGAGCAGCTGTTTCACTGAGGGTACTGCGTGCTAGGGATGAGCCTGTCTCAAGTTTCATAGGGTCCACTACTAGGCCTTCAACCAAGGTTCCCCCTTCGAAGCTAATCTTAGGGTCTGCCTCAATATCCAGTTGACCAACAATTTTCCCTGCTAGCTTCTGTCTATATAATTTTGCTCTGGTTCTAAACTCCTGCTGCACCCACTCTTGAATCATTTCAGCTAATCTGCCAGCCTGTCGGTTTTGGCTTGGGTTGACAAGTGGTAGATCAACTAAAGCTATACTCTCATTGAATCTCAAGGTCTGAAAATTGAAGACCACCTACTGCCCCTGAGATCTAGAGAGCACCAAGGCCATTCTTGCATTGTCATAACACCATCCCACTATTGGATTTTCAATAGGGTAGGATGGGGTAGACATGGCCATTGGTCTTCCTTCCTCAAAGAGTTCTTGTAATATGGCCTCCATATTAGTGTGAGCCTGAGGAAGTTATTGAGTCTGGACAACTACAAGTAAGGGTGGTGAATCCTCATTATCCATACTCAGGACAGAACTCCCAGGTTCTGTGGTTGTAGGGACTTTCTCCCCCTTTTTGGTAGCATCACCCACTTGCATAGGTGAGCTAGAGGTTAAGTCCACTACTTCCATAGGTTCTTGTGGACATGGTTGAGTTTGTCTTGGTGGTCTCTCAGCTAGCTTGCCCTTGAGATCGGTGATCTCAAGTTGTTGGTCATTGACTCTCTTCTGCAAGGCAGTCACTTGAGATTCCAAGTGACTAACCTTAGGAACTAAATAGGTGCATGTTTGTTGAATTTATTACACCTTTAGTTGCACACTCCCTTCATTTCAGATGAAGAATCATGGGGGATGAGAGAATTGGACCAAGTTCTTCTTCCTCATCACCAGCATATTATTCTTGGCTGTTGTATTTCCCCTACTCCATGCAGCTTCAGTTGAAGTGTCAAGGGGAGGGGTTGCCATGGTTGAGATCTTAAAAATGTAATCAATTGCAGAAGTGAGAGGCTCTTCCATATGGATCTCCTGAACTTGTTTAGGGAGATCCACCTTAGTTTGGGGTGGATGATGTCGGCTAGACATGGGAGAAGTAGAAGCACTCATCTTTCCTTGAGCAAGGGTGGAGAAGAGAGAGTCATGGTACTCACTGAATCCCATGTCTTCATCATCATAGAATTCTAGGTTGGGGATTGGTTGGTTAAGATCAAGAGGCTATGGATGGTAACTGTCTCCTGAAAGTTGTTCACTAGAGTTTTAAGACTCTGAGTGAAGGCTTAAGGCTTGTTGGGTGATAAGCTCATCAGGCTAAGTATGATGAACCTCAACACTGATCATTGGTGAGATGGGAGTGGTTTGCTACTCAGGGGAAGTGGGAGCTGCAATGTCCATTTCCACTTGCATGGGGGGTGATATGGGGGCCTACATAGGCTCAATAGCCTGTGTAAGGGTTCGTTTGGATTTTTTCTAGTAGGTGACGGTTATTTGAGGTTGATAGGTGATCGCGTGCCAATAATTCAGTGTTTAATTGATCTAAATGTGTGGCTTTACATCATTATTATGGTGGAATAGGTTCAAGTTGTTTGTGTTTTGAATTATAGGTGTTTGGAGCTAGAGGACGCTTATTTTGGTTGAAAAGAAGCGAAACACGGAACTACAAGGACTAAAGATGTAAATATCAAAAGTTACAAGAAACGACACAAATTTAGGTGTATCGGCGTATAATACGTTGGGTATGGGCGTATAATACGTCGGGCGGCGTATTGGCGGCGTATTTGTGGGCGTATTTGATCAAAATTTCAGAAAGTTGGGTGTATGAATGCTGAGGGCGGCGTATGATACGGCGGGGGCGGAGTATGATACTGCGGTTAGCTGAACAAATTCCGGATTTTTGGGATTTTCATGTTTGTTTAAACCAAATCAACCCTAATTCGATCTACAACTTCCCATACGTGAAAATTGAAGATTCTACGCTAATTTTTGGTGATTCCAAGTCTTCACATTCATCCCAAATCATCTACAATCATCATCAAAACAAGATTGAAGATTCAATGAACACCATGAGTGGCTGGTTCTTTCGTGATTGCTTGCGGTAGAATCGATTATGTTAAGTAAGACTTTTTATGTGTTTTCATTAGGGTTTTGTTAAAGAATGGTTTTTGAATGTAATTCTACTTTTTGTTTAAGTTAAGAGGTTCATTTATAAATAAAATTGCATGTTGAGATTATCAGTTTTTCGGTTTTCTTGCATCGTGAACTCATAAAGATTGAGAAGTAATTTGATATAGATGAATTAATAACATTGTGAATGAACGAGTCTTAAAAGATTGTTCTTTTGTTATTACTTTAATCAAAAGTTGAAATCTTGATAATTAAGTTTTACAAACCCTAGTGAAGCATATAAATTGTTGATCTTGCATAATTGAGCATCCGGAAGTGATTGTCTTTCATTATTCAAATAAATTAATTTTAAAGTTTATTGCTTTTTACAATAGTATTCTACAAATCATTCAAAGTTTTGATTTTTATTTCTAAAGTTGGTGTCTTTAAGTTAATCGAGTCATATTGATTAAACACTTTCCACATATTCCCCGTGGAGACGACCTTATTTACCCTTACACAATAAAGATTGCTAAGACCGATATATTAAATTGTTTTCAGATCAATAAAGTAGCTCGGAGATAACATGTGTGGGTTCAACACTAGCTGGTGCTGCTAGGTTGTCACCTTGAGCAATGAGCTCTAACATTTTTGGGACAAGGGTTGTTTCGACCCCAGAGAATCCCACAATAGGTTTTCTCATAATTTTAAAGATGCCAGGCTTCATCTATCCCAATTTAAGAACATTACCTATTCCCCTTAAGTGTGAGCCCAGTTCATAGTTAAGAATGTGCTTAACATATCTAGGGAACATGTAATATTTTAGGGAGTCCAAATTAGCAAGCAAATTTGTATAAACAAACTATGAATACCTTAACTTGACCCCTTGAACCATTCCTTGGACTAAATGGAAAAGGTCTTTAGAAATTTGATCCCATCCTCCATGCTTGTTGGATAGGCTGTGAATAACCACATGGAGGAGGTATTTCCATTAGGAGGAGACCTTTCCCTTTCTGAAGGTTCTTACAGAGTAGGCCCCCTCATAGCCCATCTGACAAAAAGAATGATTTACAGCAGCTGTAGGGAAGGACAAGTCACCTTCTGCATCATCCAGCATGAGGTGAGTGTTTATGGAGGCTGGAGTGATGAAGATTGTCCTACCCTGCACTATGGCAAACAGTGCCTTCTCCCCGTCCATGATGACCTCTTGATAGTTTCGCCAGAACTCTAGAAGTTGATCCTCATAGAAAGGAGGATCAATAGTGAGGGAGGTGAAGTAGTTCGACAGAGATAGGAAGTGGCAAACCTCTGAGAAGCCAAGATATTTCTCAGAGTGCAACAGAGCAACCTGATTGGGTTGCCTGTGAAGATGCATGGAGAAATCGGGTTGGTTTCTATGGTTGAGGTTGGCCATTTGAAGTAGCTTTGTGGTGAAGGAAGGTAAAAATAAAGTCGGTTTTTGGAGAATTTAAGTTAGAGAAATTTCAGATGAAGCAGATAGTTAGGAAAGAGGGAACCATTGAGTGTATATGAATGAATTGAATTTGAAATGAAGTTAATGTGTTAAGGATAAACTTTGAAATCCGAATGTCGGTCCCACCTCTAAAAAAATGCCCAAAAAGGTAGTTTTCTTGAAAGTCAAAAATCTTCTAAAGGTATTTTGTCTTCGGAAGTTTTAAAAAACTTACAAAGCCAATTTTGACTTCGGAAGATATTTCTTAGAGTTAAAAGAATTTGCTTCGAAAGAAATTTCCTTCAAGAAAAGTTTGCTTTCGAAGTATAGTTTGTTTTGAGAGACATTAAGTATCAGAAGATTTACTCTATATTTACTCTCAAGAGTAAATCTTCTGAGACTAATTTGCTTTGGAAGAAAATTATTCTTCAATTCATATAAGTGTGTTAAGCTTCGGAAGATATTTTTCAAATATCTTCTGAAGGTAATTTACTTATTTGAGTTGATGACATAAGTTTCTTTCAAAGTTAACCTTAAAGTCTTTCAAAATAAATTATACTTCAAATTCTTTTAAGTATAAGGAATTTCAGTTAGAAAAGTTTCTTTCAAGATAACTCGGCTTATATGGGTGATGAAATAGACAACATTTAAGACACACGGTTTAGAAAAAAAATCTTAAATTAATATAAGAATATCTACTCAAAGTTAATCATCTTAATAGCTTATATTAGATATTTAAATCTCTGTTCATCAAATGCCTTGGTGAACAGATTAGCATATTGTTCATTTGTTTTAACTCTGACCAGTTTTATCAAACCTTTCTCAAAATTATCTCTTATCAAATGATACCTGATATTGATGTGCTTTGTCTTGGAGTGCTGCATGAGATTCTCTATAATTGAGATAGCACTTTTGTTGTCTATGTGGATGGGAGTCTCCTTGAAGTTAAATCCATAATCCAGCATCTGATTCTGAATTCAAAGCACTTGAGCACAGAAGCTTGCAGCAGCAATGTATTCAGCTTTAGTAGTTGATGGAGACACACATGATTGTTTCTTGCATTGCCACGAGACTATCCTTCTACCAAGGAACTGACACCCCCTGATTTAGACTTTGTAGTCATGTTGTAGCCACCATAGTCACTATATGTGTACGCATACAGATTGAAGTTAGAACACTTTGGATACCAATGTCCAAGCTTGGGAGCACCATTGAGATATCTAGGTATCTTTTTGACAACAACTAGGTGAGACATCAAGGGGTTGACTTGATATCTTGCACAAATACATGTGGCAAACATGATATCAGGTCTACTGGCTGTGAGGTACATGAGAGACTCAATCATTGCCTTGTAAATATGTTCATCAACACACTCCCCCTCAAGGTCAGGACCTAGAGAGTGGTTTCTTGCTATGGGAGTCTTGGCAACCTTGCAGTCAGTCAAATGAAATCTGGTCAGTATGTCTTGAACATACTTGGACTGGTTTATGAAGATACCATGGTCCACCTACTTCACTTGAATTCCTAGAAAGAAATTGAGTTCCCCAATGGCACTCATTTCAAATCTATTCTTCATCAGCTTCTCAAACACTTTGCAGAGACTTGGATTAGGTGACCCAAAAATGATGTCATCTACGTAAACTTGAACCAAAATAAAATCATTCCCTGTTCCTTTTAGAAAAAGTGTGCTGTCAATGGTACCTCTCTTGGAACCTAATAAAGCCCATAGAGAGCTTTGTCAAGCTTACACACATAATCAGGATGATCTGGGTCTGCAAAGTGAGGTGGTTGTTTAACATATACTTCCTCTTCAATCACACCACATACAATAGCACACTTGATATCAAGCCGATGGACTTTGAAATCCTTGGATGCAGCAAAATTCAGGAATATCCTAACAGCTTCAAGTCTTACTACTGGAGCAAAGACATCAGTGTAGTCAATCTCTTCTTCCTGAGTGTACCCTTAAACAACTAGTCTAGCCTTGTTTTTGATGAAAAGTCCTCTATCATCCTTCTTGTTCCTAAAAACCCATTTGGTTCATATAGTAGTCTTGCCATGAGGATGACGACATAGGTTCCAAACCTTCTGTCTTTTGAATTGAAGCAGCTCCCCCTGCATTGCTTCAACCCAACTTCCATCCTTCAAAGACTCATCAATCTTCTTAGGCTCTATCTAATACAAAAACAAGAGTGCAGACAAACATTTTTATCGTGGGTTTGTCCTCTTGTCCTTACTCCTGTCTCAATATCTCCAATGATGTTTGTGGTAGGGTGAGACTTGTTGATTCTCAGTTGAGGAATCACATCAAGTTGCTTTGACAGATCTAAGTATGTGAAATTCATATCTGGTGATTGAGTTTCACCCACCACATCAACACACTTATCAAGATTGACTTGATCAAATGAGTTGAAATTTGTAGGCACCTCAGATGTATTAGCTGAATTTGTCATTGTAGTGCTGATAGGATCTCCACCTTCAGGGTTAGTTACCATTGGAGCTAAAGTAGTATTCAAACTTGGCCTTCTCAGCTCAAATCTTGGGTTAGGATCTGATGTTGATAAGTTACCTGTAGATCCTAAAACATCTTCACAAGATTTGTTAAAACAGTTGTTAACTAAATCAAGATCAAATAGCCAATCAGGACCAAAACCCTTCACACTGGGTGTGTGTTCATTGAAAGTCACATTGGCTAACTCCTCAACTACTCTAGTTCTGAGATTGTATATTCTATAAGCCTTAGCTTGAGAAGAGTATCCAATGAAATGTCCATCATCTGACTTCTCAGCAAATTTGGCTAGATGATCTTTGGTATTCAAGATGGTGCAAAAACATCCAAATGATCTAAGGTAACCAATGAAAGGTCTCCTTTTATGCCACAGCTCATAAGGAGTCTTACCATGAGTCTTGATAAGTAAAACTCTATTCTGCACATAGCAGGCAGTGTTAACTGCCTCTGCCAAGAAGGTGATAGGCAGTTTAGAATCAGAAAGCATGGTTCTTGCAGTTTCAATAAGTGTCCTGTTTCTACTCTCAGCAACACCATTTTGCTGAGGAGTCCTGGGAGCACTGTATTGTCTTGAAATACCTTTTTCCTTACAAAATGAATCAAGGATATGATTTTTGAATTCTTTTCCTTGATCACATCTTATGATCTTGATCTTGTGATCAGATTGATTCTGAATCTTCAGAATGAAGAACTTCAAGATTTCAGGGTCTCATCCTTAGGTTCTAAGAAAGAAGACCGAAGTGTATCTTGTGTAGTCATCTGTGATTATAAGAAAATATAATTTTTTTCCTAAACTCATTACAATTGTGGGGGCAAACAGATCCAAGTGTAATAAGTGAATGGGGGTAGTGATAAAGTTGACTTCCTTTGGCTTGTGAGACACTTTGTGTTGCTTTCCTTTCAGACATGCAACACAATAGTTATCACTTGTAAACTCTTTCTTTGGCATTCCAGTTACCAAATCATCTTTAAGTAATCTATTCATGTTCTTAAAGTTTACATGGCACATTCTTTTATGCAAGAGGAAGGATTTATCACTATTGGCTTTAGACAAAAAGCAGGAAACTTCTCCAGGGGAGGTTTCTTGCAAATCCATCTTGTACATGTTCCCTTTCCTAGAGGCTCTGAGCAGGATATGCTCCTGAGGAATAACCACCCCAGGCTTGAAAACAATGCACTCATGTTCAGTGAGAACATGTTATGCTTCTGGTCACAAAATTAAGATACACTCAGAAGATTGTACTCAAGCTACTTGACAAAGTTTACCTTTTCAATGCTGAGCTTATCATTTGTGATATTGCCCCTTGCAATGATGTAACCACCAGATTCTCCTCCAAAAAAAACTGGCCCTCCATCAAACTTTTCAAAGTTTTGAAGCAAGGAGCCATTGCCTATCATGTGCCTAGAACAACCACTATCAATAATCCATACATTTCTTTTGGTCTTCAGCTGTTTCTGCACAAAAAGAGATGGTTACTTACATTTGGAGACCCAAGCCTTACTTGTCTTGGGTTTATTTATATTAACAGAACATAAATCAACAGTTATGGATCCTATGTTTAAGCATTGAGGATCTTGATCTGTTGATGATGAGGAAACTTCAGTCACTTGGCCTTCCTTTGTCTTCCATAACATCTTGGACTGACTAGGCATGGCCTTCAATGCTTTGGAAGTTTTTACAACTTCAGAAGTTTTGCAAACTGAACCTTCGGAAGTTTTTGCATCCACTATAGACTTCAGTACTTTGGAAGCATTCATTTCTTCCGAGACCAAAATATCTTCTGAAGACAATTTTCCACTTATCTTTCGAGCCTTCATTTTGAAGCTTCCTAGGAAAAGAGACTTTCCTTCTGAAGCAGTCTTCTTCTTCTTCTTTATCTCAGAAGCCTTCTTGGTCATGTTGACAGTACTTTTGGGATTGTAGATGCAATCCTTAGTAGGATGAGAAATACTGCCACACATGATGCATGTTGTTGAGCTGCTTCTGAGAGACTTCTTCTGAGAGGCTGGTTAAGCTAGATCACTTTCCAATTCCTTCTTCATCTTTGCAGATGATGCAGCAGGCTTCTTAGGGATAGGCTTGCTCTTGGAACTGGATGGTTCAGGCAGTGCAGTAGTGGTACACTTTTTATCAACCTTCCTCTTTTGACAAGGATGGTTTGAACTTAAACTAGGACACCTGGTACTAGAATCCATAGTTAAGTTTGCAGTCTTCACCACCTCAAACACAGCAACTATGAATACTTGCTTCTACTTCAAGTTAAAGGTGGACTTGATTTCTTGAGTTTTCTTGGCTTTTCTCTTTGCATTCCTGATCAAGTTCTTTCTTGCAAACTTGTTCTTCTTTGTCCATTTCTTCTCTCAAGAAGAATGGTGTCCCTCATCAGATTGAACCTTCTCACTTATTTTAGGTTCATCCTTCACCATCTACTCTTCATTATCATCATCTTCATCTTTCTCTTGAACTGGATCTTCTGGAGGAAGCTCATCTTCACAAGTTCCACACCTTGGCTGTCTTACAAATAATAGAGTGTGTGGAGGAGCTATTAGATCCCGGTCCCTGCCTATTCTGATAAGACACTTTGGCATGCAGAGATGAAGATATGATGTTCTTGAAGGTTTTCTTTTCAAGAGCATATTTTTCTGCCCTGTCTTTGTTGATCACAAGCTCAGCCTGCTATTCAGTTAACTTAGCAATGAGATCTTTGATATGACTCTTGTAATTTGTGTGCTCATGTTTAAGAGTAGAAATTGTTTTCTCCAAATCTTCTATTTTAAATTTATAATCATTATCTCCCCTTTTAAAATCATCTTTTAAAACATTCAAAGACTCAAGATCAGATATCACTTCTAAGTAATAGGACCTATACATGCTAACTTTAGCAATACACTCAGGTGTACAAAGATGTTCTGTTACCTTAGGTTCTTCATGGTCAGCCATCAAGGCATGGTTTGGAGAAGCATCTTCAACCTACAAACACCAATCAAAGCCTCCTTCTTCAATAGCTACTACAGCCTGTTGCTTGGGCTTCTCAGCTTTTGAAGCTCCCTCAGTGTAGTTTGATATGGATTGTGCCCGGCTACCATTTGTTCTTGGTGCCTTGCAGTCTCTAGCAAAGTGTCCCATCTAGTTGCAGTTGTAACACCTCACTTTTCTTTTATCCAGCCCAAACTTTCTTTTGGATACATTACAAGGAAACTTCCTCCCCGTCCTTTGGTAGAACTTCTTGGCTCTGTGAGTGAGGAGAGCCATCTGCTGCACAATCTCCATGTACTCTAGATCATCTGGATGAATGCAGTCCAAGTCTTCCAAAGTGAAGAGAAAGTTGCCTGAACTTTCATGAGAGGACACAAAGGCTTGAGAAGAGCTTGTCTCTTGGAATGGGCTTCCTTGGAAGTAGCTCTCCCTTCGTGTCTTCGGGAAGGTGATGAAAGGGCCCTTTTATGAGTTTTTAGGGTAGCTGAGAAGATGATGCTGAGGTTCTCTGTTATCCCTTTCAACCTCATGGAGGGCAGAACTCTTGTGGGCACTGGATGAGCTGTCAGATGGATTTTGCATGTTCATCTCCATCTGGTAGCCGCTCAAGATACCATACAGCGCAGTAAGGGTAAGAGTTAAGAAGTTTTCAGTTCTCTTAATAGCCACATAGTAGTGAGTCCATTCTCTGGGAAAAGAGAACATGAACTTCCTCATAATGTCCCTATTCTCCAGTTTGACACCAGTATCCATCAGACTGTCCACAATCTCAACATATCTGAAATAC
Source organism: Flaveria robusta (assembly GCA_025506415.1). Taxonomy (NCBI): domain Eukaryota; kingdom Viridiplantae; phylum Streptophyta; class Magnoliopsida; order Asterales; family Asteraceae; genus Flaveria; species Flaveria robusta. The sequence continues at coordinate 16,424,248 of CM046471.1, forward strand.
TACTTAGTCATGGTTTCACCAGTCTTGAAAGTTAAGTTCTCAAACTGCTACTTCATAAGGTCTTTCTTGTTCTCCTTGGCTTCCTTAGACCCCTCATACATCAACTTCAGTGCATCCCAGAGCTGCTTGGCAGTTTTGCACTTCTTGAAGCCTTTGTAGATATAGTTGGGAAGAGCAGTTTGAAGAGCAATCATGGCCTTCTGATCTACATTTATTCTCCTCCAATCTTCATCAGAATAATCAACCACATCCTTTGGTATCATTTCACCAGTAGCAGTTGCTGAAGGTGTGCGTGGAACATGAGGTCTAGATACAACAGATCTCCACATCCTGCTATCGTGAGACTTGATGAACCCTTCCATTATTTGGCACCAAGTATTAAAGTCATCAGGAGTGATTAGTGGAGACTTTGTCATTGTGCTAGTTTTCATGCCAGCTTTGGAGAGAGCTGCCATTTAAGCAAGTAAGTGCTTTGTGAAACTAAGCAGATTTAAGATGGTAAGATCTTACAATCATGAGCCTGGATAGCTCTGATACCAATTGTAGGACCGTTTGGGGAGGTCAAAGCAAAAGTTTCACAGGGTGTTTGGAAAGTGAACTTAAATAACATTTACAAGATCAAATCGGGAACCGGCTTCATTTAAACTAGGAACTTAAACTAAAAGAACACAAGCAGAAATGGTTTTCAAGAATGTTTACAAAGTTATCAAGTGATAATTCAAAATACAATACCTAAGATACTTTATACTACATCCTACAGTCGGCCATACTTTGAAAGCCAGTTGGATACACTGATCTAGACAACAAAATCAATGTAAGGTCAAAAAGGCAGATTGCCTTTTTGACATGTGACTATGACATGCCATAGCTTACATCCTAATTTATTATAAAAAGGATAAATGTACAAAGTAGAAAGTTACAAACACCTTCACCACAATCTACAGTTTACTAAAGCATGGACCATTTCGCCAACTTATGCAAGTTGGTGAGTCTTAAGAGTGGCAACAGAAAGTTGGTCAGTTTTCTAAAAAAGTAGATCAGAGAAAGCATGTCTTCTCTGTCCTCGGAAGAAATTATTCTTCTGTCTTATTGGCTTCGGAAGCCTGAGTCTTCTAAGCTTCGGAAGACTTCATCTTTGGCTTCGGAAGATCTTGGTCTTGGCTTCGAAAGATTTTACACTTAGATAGTTTTCTTAGGAGAATTGTAAAACTTCCGAAGTAACTTCTGCAATGCACATGCATGCAAGCAGGAAGCTCTTTGACTACTCTAGTTGCATTAGCCTTTCAATGATTCCTTACATTGGATTACTAGAAAGTAGGACAACTTTTCTTTTGTTTGTAAAGTAAATAAACTATGAGTATATTACAATTGAATGTTTATAAACAAATATAGTACATAAGCTATAAAAATGCAGTACAATTGAATGCTAGATAGCAGACTAACTTGGTTTTGTTTGTTTGTAATCAATGGAAAATAGTATGGCTTCAGTGTACTTTATATTAGTAGCAACATATGCTTCATATGCGGCAACATATGCTGCATTTGCGGCAACATATGCTGCATATGTTGCAACATGTGCTAAATTTTTATATTATAATACATGGTATTTTGTACTGTATTTAAAAATAAAGCACAACTATAAAACTATGTATTATTAAAAAATATATTGGATGTCTTTTAAATCATTCATATGAATTAAAAAGCATCACATCATATGTGCTGCATATGTAGCAATATGTGTTGCATTTTTAGATTATAATTGAAGGTATTTTGTACTGTATTTGAAAATAAAGCACAACTATAAAACTATGTATGATTGAACAATATAATTGATGTCCTTTACATCAAACATATGAATTAAAAAGTAGCACATCATCAAATTTTATGTTTTTACATCGAAACATATAAAAAACCACCACAAAAAAAATGATTAAATGAACTAAAAATCATCATAAATTCTTAGAACTACCAACATCATGTCTAAATCCATTGGGTTAATGGATTTAAATACTCTTAACTATTGGGAATTGGCCGCTGCCAACCCCAAGTATCATTTTGATGAATATAACTTCCAAGTAAACACTTCGGTGTCTTTATCACCCGTCGTTTGTCAGAACCCTAACGACGTTAACTTTCTGATGATGTGGCCCAAATACGTGTAAAGGCCTCGCTTGTGTGGCAACTGACGTGGTTAAGGCCACATCATTAGAAAGTTAACGTCGTTAGGGTTCGACAAACGACGGGTGATACAGACACCGAAGTGTTCACTTGGGAGTTATATTCGTCAAAATGATACTTGGGGGTGATAGCGGCTAATTCCAATAATTGTGAGTATTTAAATCCATTAAACCAATACCATTTGTATTATCAGAACCACCACGAGCATTCTTCAATGTACAACTTCGCTGATTATGGCCACTCTTTTCGCACATCGCACAACACCTAGTCTATTTCCCTTTTTTTTCACTAATGATGATATCTCTTGAAAAAACTATAATGTTTATGAGAATCAGAACCTTTGTTTTTAATTCCAACAGATCTTCTAAAAGTAATAGATGATGGCTCATTAGAATGAAGAATATTCCCAACCTCTGATTCTTAGGTATTGGTTCTTAAGGAACAAGTAAAGCATCCATATTCACTTGTGTTTACTTTACGTCTTCTAGGTAAATTGTTAACTGATCCATGTTTGAAACAAGTTTGTTGATAATATAATCATGCTTATACGCAATATCACGAACAATGCTGTCAACAAGATCAACATTCTCACCAGCAGAATCTCGCTCAATAAAAGTACGCATTGACTTATTTGGAGTAGCATCTCGTGTCCATATTCTCATAATAAATCTTCTAGGAAACTGTTTAATACCACATAGTCTTTAAACATAGAAGATATGCTAACATAACAAACCGTATTGCTTGTATCTGTTGCAACTACATGTAATTATCATATCATTTTGCCTAAACAGAACCTACATCAGAATTCATAACAGTCATTAACAATTGTAAAATGCAACACATGTAGATTTATAAAATTGTAAAAAAAACAAAACCAAAACAGGACAAAATGCAGCAAATGTATAAAAAAGATATGCTGCATTATAAAACTAAAACAAAAAATTATAAAAACAGATGGTTTTATAAAAATCACCACATTCATGGATAAAACACTTTGTACTGCATTAAAATCTTTTCATAAAAAGCACACAGAAGATGTGTTTCTTTTTTATAAAAGAATAAATTAATACATCTCAGGTGCCTGAGAAATTAGCATGTAACTCATTAATTGAAAACTTGACAAAGCCATTAGGCAGTTCAAAACATTTACATATACATTCGTAAACAACACCAATGATTTCACTTTGAACATCATAAAATATCTTTCTCGTGTAAGTTTTTTTAGCTTGTTGTTCCAACTCATAACTAGTTTTCATCTCAAGTGTTGTGTATCTTATATTGTGTTCATTTTTATGACATGTAAACCTTTAAGCCTCCATAGCAATATCGATGTGACTTAAAAACTTTAACAAAGAAAACTCCTTATTGCTAATCTGACAAAAAAGTGGTTTTGACTCTCGGACCTAGATGTAGTACGCATAAGACCAGACATGTGTTCATGATGATAATATGCATGTTTCTAATCTTGTGTCCATAAGAACATGTCTGACAATCATTTGTTAGCATGTATGTTATTCAACCATTATATCGGTCCAAGATTTCTCAAATTCAACGGGTTAAATAGCATCAGTCCAAAAAATGTCGCACAACTTACGCTTAAAGGACTCATCTTGGGATATCTGTTATAATAAAATAATTTCATTGGACTAAAGAAAACAGCACATCTAATAGATCATAAATAAAAACACTACAAAAAGTAAAATCGACCTTGGATGAAACTTTGGTCATAATATGCCACATGCATAGTCGGTGTCTACTAGTTGGGAAAACATCTTGAATTGCAATCTCCATGGCCGGATCCTGATAAGTAACCACAACTTTAGGTGCCACACCAAAATTTCAAAAAAGCTCCAAGTAAACCCTTATATGAGTCTGCGGTTTCTGAACCTAACAAGCCAGCCCCAAAAGTAATGTTGTGATGATGATTGTCAATTCAAGTGAAGGGCACACAAACCAAGTCATAACTAAAAACAATAAAAACAACACACACAAATTAGTGTGAATTAAACATATATAAAATATATAAAATAACACAAATTGTAAAATAGTGAAAAGTCGCATAAAAAAGGATACGTGTTAGTACGAAGTGTAGCATAAGAATATATAACATCACATAATCCCGCTTCAGATCCTCATCGGCCCAAAATAAACCAACAAGAGCACCTTTCTCTCAGGTTAAATATTCACAAGAAAACTCGGGTAAATACTCCTATTTCTTTAGAAGACGATTTAAGATCATATCAACATCAAATTCACCAAGAAAAAAATTAGGGTCTCTTTTAAAGTTTTCCCAATCAACAATAGTCCCACCAACATTCTCAAACCAACCACTCGTTACTCTCATAATATTAAACGCTTTCACTTGACCAATATTCATTATAGAAAAATCAGTAATTACTTGTTGTTGAGTGAATAATAATTCTCTTGCTGCACATAATAGATGGTAGTCCTTAAGGTCAACAAAGTTTGGTTATGCTCCTCATCAAAAACATAAATGGTATAGTATTTCTTACTTTTACTTAACCCTAAACGAATGTGAGCCATACAACTAGTGCGTTTAGATGGACGCCTTCTTCGATCTTTTGATTTCTTATCAGAACCTCGCTATCATTAAACATGTCAATGTCATGAAATGTCTTATGGGCCTCTTTTGCACAAACTATATATTAAATTGTAATAACACCGTCTGATGTACATTGGGTATGCTTCCGTGCCTCAAAACCACCTAACATAGCATAATTTTTGTAAAAATCAAATGTTTCATCAATTGAGCAAAACTTCATACCAACTATAGGTTTGGATGCATCTAGAACATTAGAAACATAATTCTTCTTTCCAGAAGTAGGGGATATACGAACACCTGAAACACAAAAAAGAGAACATTCAATCACAAATAATGATTCAATGTTTAAAACATAGAAACAAATATAGCACAAACATATATAGCAGAGAAACAAATACATGACACACATATATATAAAACAAATAAACATCACACATATATATAAATACAGCACAATAGAAAAAAACATATATTCAAGCAATTACAATTGTCTATGAATTAACCATAAAACAACACATATGAATTGCTAATACACAACGAAATGTAGTTTAAATTTAAAAGAGCAAACGTAATGAAAACATCACACTTAATAAAAATAACACACATCACAATAGAAAAAAACACATTCTAGTAATTACAACTGTCTGTAAATTAACCATAAAACAACACATTTGAATTGCTAGATACAAAGAGAAAACCATAAAACAACACAATATGAATTGTTAAATACATGATAAAGTTATTTTAAACTCACAATAGCACAAATAAGGAAAACAACACAGATAAGGAAAACATCACACGTAATGTAAACTACATACGTAATTAAACAAAACTGAATAGACTTAAAATTTTAATCGAAACCTTCATTGATTGCATTGGCAAACATTTTAACTACAAAGTAGAAGAATAACTTGATTCTCGTTTCAAAATTGATCAAAATCATAAGCTGACGGATTTTGTTTCGTGAAATTGAAGATCCTAATGATTGTTTTAACGATCGTACTCTACAATAGTGATATTGAAATCAGATGGCATTGCAAAATCTAATAAAAACTTGTGATCTCAGGATTTGATTCGTGAAATTGAGGACGAGGACAACTTGATTCAATGTGTTGCAAATTTGGATCAAAACTTGTGGTATTAGAATTTGATTTCGTGAAATTGAAGACGAAGAGAAATTGATTCAATGATTCTGATATTTAAATCAGTTTGATGTTCTAGAGAACTTGATTTGATCTCATCAATTGTTACGAAAAATCGAAGTTGATTTAATATCGAAGGTGATAGAATGAAAAGTAAAGAAGAATATCCTATTACCAAAAATACCTGTAAGGACCTAGCCTTTATGGATTATAATATCAAGTGAAAAGTAAACACTCAAATCATGCGAGAAATACAATAAAGCGAGAACTCCAAGATGATGGATAAAAATCTCATCGCCTGAAAACTTGGAGTTGCCGCGAGAGAACTTGATGTTCTCAAACTAGAACATCTAGATAGTATATATAGATGTTTTTTCTTTGTATTTCATTATGTGTGTTCATTTTGTAAAAGTGTTCTGAGGGTGAGAGAGTAGAGAGTTGTGTGATAGGCCATCCGAGGGGAGCTCACCTCGGGTGGATCGAGCTTAAATGATGTATACTCATTTGGTATTGTATTCATTTGATTAATATTATTCGATTGAGTGTGTTTAACGTTCCTTGATATCACACAAGCACACATTCGTCTTAATTTGATTATCAAGTGCAACAATATGTGGAATCGATCATGATGAGGACTTTACATTTGATATCAGAACAAGGTGTTGCTCTTGATACTTGGATTTTCATTCCGCAATCATCTATATTAAGACGTTAAACACGGAGTTTGAAGATCTAAAGGTGTAGATCGAGTTTGGACCGGTTTCGAAGGAGAAGAAGGTGAAATCAAGGGTGAACACACATGAAATCGGCTTTCTTACATCAGTACGCTCGGTATCTTCGAATTTTGATGGTGGAAACGAAGATTTGAGACCGTAGCAGTTATTCAAACTCATAAAAGTTGATTTTGGTTTAAGTTTTCGCGGGAGTAACTGCATCGTGCGAGAACTTTGCGAAAATAACCGTATTTTGTGAAAACTTTATCATGAGAGAACTTTTCATGAGAAAACTTTTCTATGCGAGATCTTTCATGCGAGAACTTTTCATGAGAGAATTTTTCATGAGAAAACTTTTCCATTAGAAAACTTTTCATGTGAAAACTTTTCATGAGAAAATTTTTTCATGAGAAAACTTTTTTATAGGAAAACTTTTCATGAGAAAACTTTTGTTGATAAAATTTTCACGCAAAGTGTTCGCTACAGTAACCATCATTTGTGAAAATATTCTCATGCAAAAACATCACCATGTTAAAACTTCATCATCCATAAACTGTGATTGGAAGATACTAGATGATTAGAAGTTTGGTACTTAAACAAGGGGTTTTTGTGTTGTTTGATTATGTTCAAGATTCTATAACTTCAACATCTGATTTGGGTCGTTCGTTAATTGAAACTTGACAATGTGGGCTTATCTTACCGATGGGGACAATGATAGAACGAGTTAATTAAGTGAAGAATCAAGATTGTTTGGTATTCTTGCTCTAAAAATATGGGCTTATTACATCTTACTTAGGTGGAAGAATACGTTAGATGATCTAGTTCGTCATCAAAGAATCTTGTCATCGGATTAAAGAATCGGGATATTTGGGAATCTAAAATGAAAGTTGGACCTCTCTATCATATATCTAATACATCTTAAGTTGTCAGTAATCAAGATCGAACAATTTAATCTTGATTCAGACATGATATCCTTTATGAAGCTATACATTAGGAGGAGGTTAAAGCTGAGGGGAAAGACCGAAGTGATAGAAACCCAAAAATCGGATAATTCTTGAAGATGAAGGACTGAAGTCAAACATAGCTTGATATCGTAATCCATAGGGGGAAATTTTATGGACCTAACCTTTATGGATTACAATATCAAGTGAAAAGCAAACACTCAAATCATGTGAGAAATACAAGGAAGCGAGAACTTCAAGATGATGGATAAAAATCTCATCGCGCGAAAACTTGGAGTTCCCACGCGAGAACTTGATGTTCTCACATGAGAACATCTGGATAGTATATAAAAATGTTTTTTCTTTGTATTTCATTATGTGTGTTCATTTTGTAAAAGTGTTTCGAGGGTGAGAGAGCAAAGAGTTGTGTGATAGGCCATCCCAGGGGAGCTCATCTCAGGTGGATTGAGCTTAAATGATGTATACTCTTTTGTTATTGTAATCATTTGATTAATAATATTCGATTGAGTTTGTTTAATGTTCATTGATGTCACACGAGCACAAATTCATCTTAATTTGATTATCAAGTGCAACAATATGTGGAATCGGTCGTGACAAAGACTTTACATTTAGTATTAGAACAAGATGTTGCTCTTGATACACGGATTTTCATTCTGCAATCATCTGTATTAAGACGTTAAACATGGAGTTTGAAGATGTAAAGGTTTAGCTCGAGTTTGGACCGGTTTCAAAGGAGAAGAAGGTGAGACCAAGGGTGAACACACATGAAATCGGCTTTGTTACATCAGTACGCTCGGTATCTTCGAATTTTGATAGTGGAAACGAAGATTTGAGACCGTAGCAGTGATTCAAACTCATAAAAATCGACTTCGGTTGAAGTTTTCGCGGGAGTAACTGCATCGTGTGAGAACTTTGCGAAAATAACCGTATTTTGTGAAAATTTTATCAGGAGAGAACTTTTTATGAGAAAACTTATCCATGAGAAAACTATTCATTAGAAAACTTTTTCATGAGAAAAATTTTATTGAGAAAATTTTCATGCAAAATGTTCGTTATAGTAACCATCATTTGCGAAAATATTCTCGTGCAAAAACTTCACCATGTTAAAACTTCATCTTCCATAAATTACGACTAGAAGATGCTAGATGATTTGATGTTTGGTACTTAAACAAGTTGTTTTTGTGTTGTTTGATTAAGTTCAAGATTCTATATCTACAACATTTGATTTGGGTCGTTCATGAATTGAAACTTGACAATGTGGGCTTATATTATCATACTGATGGCAATAATGATAGAACGAGTTAATTAAGTGAAGAATCAAGATTGTTTGGTATTCTTGATTTGAAAATATGGGCTATTACATCTTACTCAGGGGGAAGAATACATTAGATGATCTAGTTCGTCATCACAGAATCTTGTCGTCCGATTGAAGAATTGGGATCTTTGGGAATCTAAAATGGAAGTTGGACCTCTCTGTCATATGTCTAATACATCTTAAGTTGTAAGTAATCAAGATCGAACAATTTAATCTTGATTCAGACGTGATATCCTTTATGAAGCTATACATTAGGAGGAGGTTAAAGCTGAGGGGGAAGACTGAAGTGATGGATACCCGAAAATCAGATAATTCTTTAAGATGAGGGACTGAAGTCAAACATATCTTGATATCATAATCCATAGGGGGAAATTTGTTGGGGTTCAACAATAGAATAAAGTGAAGCTTACCAAATGATAAACACAGCTGATAGAAGATCTCATTGTACAAGTTCAGAGACGAAGTTGATAACAACAAAAACAACAATACAAGATAATTCAACAAGACAAAGTCAAAATCAAGATAAAAAGAAAAGTCAAAATTAGGTCATGTTGTAACAATAGTATAAATAGACCCACTAGTGCATTTTTGCATGTGTGGTTCTTGTGTGTGTTTCTTATGGTGTGAACACCACCCAAGGAGAAATCCTCTCCTTTGGGTGCGTTTGATCTTCATCCGTCTTTGCATTTGATTTTTCATTGTAACTTGTTCCTTAAACATCAATGAAATCATCTACATATTATCATCTCTTTGTTCTTTGATTCACACACATACACCCATGTTAATTTTAATTTCTAGGTCATGAACATGACGAATCCTAAAATCCAAGCTCATTGAATCTGAAATATTGATTCTGCAAAATGGTATCAGAGCTGTTGGTTGCTGGATTCATCTAGTTTTCAGATCTAATTTCATTTTTAATGATATCAAGAACAATGAAGAAAACAAGAACAATGAAGAACAAAAGTATCTGTTCATTAAAACCCGTCAGTTCATCACAAAAGTACAAAACAAAATCACCAAATCTGTTCAAACTTGGTACGATTTGAAGAATCATGAACATGTTCATGATTATTGCTTTAAAATTCCATGCAATTGAGCAAGATTAACAACAAAATCAGTAGAATGAAGAACAATAGAAGTCGATAACAAATTTGATGAGTTTCGAATCAGCTATTGACAAACTACATTCGCATTTGTCCTTTATTCAAAAAATGTTGCTGATTGGTCGAACAAATGTGGATACACATGTAACAAATGCGGTTACACATGTGTAACTAATGCACATGGATTAATTACACATGTATCCAATGCGGATGCACTTTTGTTCAAGCATACAAATGCGAATGAGTTGATCAAACAAATGCGGATGCTCATTATAACAAATGCGGATGCACATTCAAAGAAATGCGGATTCTCTATTAATTAAGTTAACAAATGCAGATGAGTTATTCAAGAAATGCGGATGCATTAACTTACATATTGTAACAAATGCGGATGTGTAGTTATACTAATGCGGATGCATTATAACAAAGATGGAAACCATACAAATGCGGATGGAATCCATACTAATGTAGATGGTAACCATACAAATACGGATGGTAACTATTCAAATGTGGATGGTTTGTAAACTAATGCGGATGCATCATATTACACATGTAACAAATGCGGCTACTTTAGTGAACAAATGCTGATGAGTTACTCACGTAATGCTGTTGAGTTAACCTCAAATGCAATTCAACCAACAATAAATGACGATGAACAGACAATGAATAGATGCCAACAACAAACAAGAAAAAAGAAAATATCATGAATGCGGACGATTGCAACCAACAGGCACGTCCATTTTGTGCATTCAACTCAAGAAAAAAACAACATAAATCAACTTTGGTCACAAAACAGCTGCGACATCTAGGGATTTGTACAACTGTTAGAAACTCTATCTGAAGTTCATGATTCTAGATTTAATGATGATATTTTGCACCCGTGTCTGACTACTTTGCGAAACAGATATACGGACTTTAAATCAAGGGGACAAATGATTATCTAAAGAATGTCAGATTATGAAGTTTTTTTAGAAATTCAAAAGAGTTGAAGTGTTTTCAAGATTGATTCATGTTCCCAATGCAATTTATTGAAGTTCAAAGCCTCATCATATGCCTAATACATTCTAATCCTATTGTGATATGAACTGTAATCCAAAAGTGATACGACCCATATCCAATACCAAGTAGTATTCTCAAGTGATTCTAATCTTTGTTAGACATATATTAGGAGAAGCTTAATCTAAGGGGGAGAACATCAGTGAATTGTGTCAGAACATTAGTTGATCTAGAAGATATGTGATAGAGAAGATCTTCAATTTCAAAGTTTGGCAAGCATTAGTTTAGGGGGAGTATTGTTGGGGTTCAACAATAGAATAAACTGAAAATTACCAAATGATAATCACATCCGACAGAAGATCTCAGTGTACAAGTTTAGAGACCAAGTTGATAACAACAAAAACAACAATACAAGACAATTCAACATGACAAAGTCAAAATCAAGACAAAAAGAAAAGTCAAAATTAGGTCATGTTGTAACAATAGTATAAATAGATTCACTAGTGCATGTTTGCATGTGTGGTTCTTGTGTGTGTGTTTCTTATGGTGTGAATCACCACCCAAGGAGAAATCCTCTCCTTTGGGTGGGTTTGATCTTCATTCATTTTTGTATTTGATTTTTTATTGTAACTTGTTCATCAAACATCAATGAAATCATCTACTTATTATCACCTCTTTGTTATTTGATTCACACACATACACCCATCTTAATTTTGATTTCTAGGTCATGAATGCGATGAATCCTAAGATCCAAGCTCATTAAATCTTAAATATTGATTCTCCAAAATGGTATCAGAGCTGTTGGTTGTTGGATTCATCTAGTTTTCAGATCTGATTTCATTTTTAATGATGTCAAGAACAATGAAGAACAAAAGCATCTGTTCATCGAAACCCCTCTGTTCATCACAAAACACAAAAAGAAAACAAACAAATCTATTCAAATTGGTACGATTTGAAGACTATTAATCATGTTGCTGATTATTTCTTCAAAATTCGAAGCAATTGATCACGATTATCATCAACAATGAAGAAAAAGAAGACGATGTTGCTGTTCATCAAAATCGTCGACAAAATCAAATGGGTTTCAAGCAAATCAGGAATTGTTTGACTTGATGAAAACCATATTCGTATTTGTTTCCAAATGGTTAATGCAGATGCTGAGCAACAAACAAATACGGATACATGTTTTGCTCCAACATACAAATGCGGCTATGCATGAATCAAATGTGGATGTGTAAGTGTGATAACACACAAATGCAGATGCACATGAACAAATGCGCATGACCATGATACAAATATGATGCTCATTCAAACAAATGATGATAATCTATTCACTCATGTTAACAAATGCGGATGAGTTACTCGAGAAATATAGATCAGTTAAACTCACATCATAACAAATGCGGATGTGTAGTTATACTAATGCGGATGCATTATAACAAATGCGGATGGAAATCATACAAATGCGGATGGAATCCATACTAATGCGGATGGGAACCATACAAATGCGGATGGTACCTATTCAAATGCGGATGGTTTGTAAACTAATGCGGATGCATCATATTACACATGTAACAAATGCGGCTGATTTAGTGAACAAATGCTGATAAGTTACTCACTTAATGCGGCTGAGTTAACTTCAAATGCAGTTTATCCAACAACAAATGATGATGAACAGATGCCAACAACAAACAAGAAAAAGAAAATATCATGAATGCGGACGATTACAACCAACAAGCACGTCCATTTTATGCATTCAACTCAAAGAAAATAACAACGGAAATCAACTTTGGTCACAAAACCGCTGCGACATCTAGGGATTTGTTCAACTGTTAGAAACTCTCTCTGAAGTTCATGATTCTACATTTAATGATGATATTTTACACCCGTGTCTGACTACTGAGCTAATAGATAGACTGACCTAAATCAATGGGACAAATGATTATCTAAAGATTGTCAGATTATGAAGTTTTTTTAGAAATTCAAAAGAGTTGAAGTGTTTAAAGATTGATTCATGTTCCTGGTGCAATTTATTGAAGTTCAAAGCCTCATCATAAACCAAATACATTCTAATCCTTAGAGTTATGATATGAAATGTATTCCAAAAATGATACGACCCATTAGTTGTAACCAAGTAGTATTCTCAAGAGATTCTAATCTTTGTCAGAAATATATTAGGAGAAGCTTAATGTGAGGGGGAGAACATCAGTGAATTACGTTAGAACATCAGTTGATCTAGAAGACATGTGATAGAGAAGATCTTCAATTTCAAAGTTTGGCAAGCATTAGTTTAGGGGAAGTATTGTTGGGGTTCAACAATAGAATAAACTGAAGCTTACCAAATGATAATCACAGCCGACAGAAGATCTAATTGTACAAGTTCAGAAACCAAGTTGATAACAACAAAAACTACAATACAAGACATTTTAATAGTACAAAGTCAAAATCAAGACAAAAAGAAAAGTCAAAATTAGGTCCTGTTGTAACAATAGTATAAATAGACCCACTAGTGTATTTTTGCATGTGTGGTTCTTGTGTGTGTGTTTCTTATGGTTTGAATCACCACCCAAGGAGAAATCCTCTCCTTTGGGTGGGTTTGATCTTCATCAATCTTTGCATTTGATTTTTCATTGTAACTTGTTCATCAAACATCAATGAAATCATCTACTTATTATCATCTCTTTGTTCTTTGATTCACACACATACACCCATCTTAATTTTGATTTCTAGGCCATAAACGTGATGAATCCTAATATCCAAGCTCATTGAATCTGAAATATTGATTCTACAAAATGAAATATTGATTCTACAAAATTATAAGTAACTATCCTTTATGGATTACAATATCAAGTGAAAAGCAAACGCTCAAATCATGAGAGAAATACAACGAAGCGAGAACTCCAAGATGATGGATAAAAAACTTATCGCGTGAAAACTTGGAATTACCGCGCAAGAACTTGATCAGGAGAGTATATATAGATGTTTTTTCTTTGTATTTCATTATGTGTGTTCATTTTGTAAAAGTGCTCAGAGGGTGAGAGAGCATAGAGTTGTGTGATAGGCCACCCAAGGGGAGCTCACCTCGGGTGGATCGAGCTTAAACTATGTATACTCCTTTCGTATTGTAACCATTTGGTTAATAATATTCGATTGAGTTTGTTTAATGTTTGTTGATATCACACAAGTACACATATGTCTTAATTTTATTATCAAGTACAACAAAATTTGTAATCGATCGTGACGAGGACTTTATAATACCCTCCATTGTTAAATTTTAAAAGTGCCACATGTCATAATAGTATTTATTCTTAGGCAACTTAGGCAACTAATTATTCTTTTTTGATACTCTACCAAGTAAGATAATCCTAATGTATATATATAAATATATAAATATGTATATATATATATATATATATATAGGTAGAGCTTCAAATAAAAATAATAAAAAATAAATTTTCCCTAAGTATAATAAGAAGTAATAAGATCATGACGTGGCAAAATTAAAAATAGAGTTAAAGGACATTTTAGTCAAAAACATAATTACCCCCTCCAATTCTTTATATTTTGAGAAAATACAGCACAATCCTAATCCCTAAATTTCTATATTTCTCTTTCCATGGTGGATACCTCCATCGCCATTGCTCCACCACCCAGCTCATTATTGCAACCAACCAATTAATTATTATTCACCAGCACAATACTAAACCCCTAACTTTTATCATGATTTTCTTTCAGATACCTTTCATTTTATGAAGTATAGTAATCCGCTAAGATTGGTCACGAGAAGCTACATTTTTATAATCTTACCATTGAGGTAGTCCTTTTTTGGTTTACTATTCTTGTTCTATTAATTTATTGGTTTTCGATTCCGACTATTTCATGCATATATGATAGTAATGATTTACCTTTGTAAAGATTTATGATGAATGATGTTAAAAACGGTTAAATTCTAAGTTTTTTTATACCTCTTAGGATTGGTGTTTTGACATAATAAATCACAGAAAAAACATAGAACATGTTATGCAAAGCAACACAAAACTGTGCTGTTTGATGCAATCCAGCATAAAACTGTGCTGTTCGGCGTAAAACAGCATAAAATTGTGTTGTTCGGCGCAAAACAGCACAAAACTTTGCTGTTTGGTGCAAAACAGCATAAAACTGTGTTGTTTGGCGTAAAGCAGCACAAAAATGTGTTGTGTAATGGGTGTTTTAACGAAATACAGCACAAACAGTTCTGTGCTGTTTTGATGAAATATAGCACAAAAACGTTAAAATATAGAACAATTTCACATTGTGTATTTTTATTTTTTTGTAAATAATATAACAATATTATACTCAATTTAGAGAGAAAAAAATGCTTGATTTTATGTTGCAATTTGTTCTAAAAATGAATTTATTATAAAAAAGTTATAAGCATTTAAAAAAATTTGGGGAAACTCAAAAAAGTTAACAAAAGTTGTTACATATCAAAAATACTGTTTTAGATTTTTATTTTCTACACTTTAATAATAAACATTGATCGGAAAATAGAAGGATAAAATTATTAATTAGCTTTTTTAGAACAAAGTCAATTTTTAGTGAAAACTCCTTATATATATATATATACTAGTATAGTATCCCGTGTAATACACATGTTGAATAAATAAAATTTTAATTAATTTATAATAAAATTTAAAAATTATAAATAATATTTGTAAATAAGATATGATTGAGTTATGTATATATAAGTATTTTAAGTAAAAAGCAACAATAATATCATTTTTAAATATCGTTTTATAAAATTGTGTTATTTTAATTGTTTTTTAAAACATTCTGCTCTTTTTTTAATTTTAGTTAAAAAAACTAATCATCCTATAAAACATAGAAAAATGGTATTAAAATACTTCGTATTTAAAAACTTTTTTGTTTCTTATACAATTTTAAGGTGTGCTTTTCATTAAGAATCTAGTTTTTTTATTTTTACGATATCTATTTCTTTATAATATATAAATGTTTTAAATAATATAATTAATTAGGAGAGAGAGGCGGTAAAATAAAAATAAAAATACCTAATATGTTGACATGTGTCATGTGAAAAATCTTTTTTATTATAGTTAGTAGATATATATATATATATATATATATATATATATATATATATATATATATATATATATATGATAGAGAACGAATGTTAACTCATATTTATTGTGATAACCCATTAACCAAACTTGTGGTCCACAGCAGGCCACATCATCACTGTAAGTTAGAGTTACAGTGATAAACTAATGGTCCACAATTAACGTTAAATTTTTTTTTTAAAAAAATATATCGAGACTATACTTGAATTAAAGATATTAAAATGATCTATTTAATGATGTAATTTGTATAAAAAAATAACATCATACAAAAAAGTTAAGACTGTTTTAAAAAAAGGGTGAAACTTTTAAAAAATGGTGGGAAAATTGTTAAATCAGTGGTGTAACGCGGTGTAAAGTTAGTTGCACTATATAATCATGGTGTAAGTGCTTGTTACATCAGTGTTAACGGGTTATCGCAATAAAGGTGGGTTAACAACCGTTCCTTACCCTATATATATATATATATATATATATATATATATATATATATATATATATATATATACTACTATATAAAACATATAGGAAGGATACAATTATAATTTTATTCAAAGTGTAAGACACCTACGACAATTTTGTAAGCACAATATACAAGTGTGTTATACAATAGTTTCTAAATTACCCTTATTAAATATACTTCTTCTAATTAATATATTATTTAATTCACTAAATTAAGTATTATCTTATTAATAATGCTTTTAAAATAATAATTAAATTTACATTTACTACTTATATATTTAAAACTATATATTATTAAAATTAAGTATTATCTATACTACTATATAATACATATACTACTATATAATATATATTAAAAGGATAAGATGGTAATTTTTTTAAAATTTAAGACACTTATACAACATTTTAATGATAGAGAACAAGCGGATTATGCAATAATTCCACTTTTGCCCCCATTTAATTAACTTCTTCTAATTATTGTTTTTATTTTATACGCATTATTAATACATTATTTAATAATATGATATTATTTGATTAACTTCATTAAGTTTTATTTTGTTTATAATAATATAAATTGACATTTAAATTTATAATTACTAATCATACTTCTAAAACGAAAGTTTTATTTTATTTATAATAATATAAATTCATATTTAAATTTATAATCATTGATCATATTTTTTTAACTAAATACTATTTAAATTAAGTATTATTTTATTTAAACACTTATATCTATACTACTTTATAATAAATCTCTCTAGATAGAGATGTAATTTTGCTAAACGTACAAGTTTTGAATCAACATGTACATAGGAGTGTAAGACATTTAAAAGGGGCAAAATAGAGAATTGATTAACATTTTAAGATACTTTACGGGCAATATGAAAAATTTATCAATTAAATTTTATATACCTTTGTATTTTTACCCTTGTCTCTTTCATGTATTTAATAAACATTATTGATACATTATTTAATAATATGATATTATTTAATTCACTTCATTAAATTTTATTTTATTTATGATACTATAAATGGACATTTAAATTTATATTTACTAATTATATTTTTATAACTAAATATTATTTAAATTAAGTATTATTTTATTTAAATATTTAAGTATATAACTTATATATATATATATATATATATATATATATATATATATATCTTCATGTTTATATTAGCTATAAGACTAATATATTTCTAGAGGCATATTGTGAGTTTAATAATTTTAATATTTATTTATATCTTTTATAATAAAAGTGAAAGCAGGATTGAATGATAATTTTACATATGGATTAAGACACCCATATAAAAAGTCATGCTTAAATTTCAAAAAATTAACCATTTTATTTTATTTATACTCTTACAATAAAATATAATATATGATGCTTATAATACAAATGCTAAAGCATATACACGTGACCAAACAAAACCGTCATTTACTTTCAAGTCCGTTTATCCACTACGATTGAGCGGTAATCACTCTTTCCCTTTTCCTTGCTTGTTGTTAAAAGCTCAATAACAATAAAAATGGTAATTTGTTGTGATAATTTCTCCATTAACTTTCTCCAGTCTATGCAAATCACCACCGAAAGTTGCCTTTGATGATCATAAAACTCTAACCTCTATTAATAAAAAGAAACCCCTAAATTCTTAGTAATAAGTAATTTCCGACCACAAATACCACTCATGCTTTCACTAATCTTGTTGGGATGATATAATTGTCTTAAAGACTTTTGTAATATACATAATTGTTTTATTTCATTCAATTTTTTCAATAATTATATTTTGATTTTTTTAATTTATATCGTAACGCACCGAACCGATACTGACTAAAATCAAATTCCCAAAAAATCACGCAACAGCCATACCGCCGCAACGCGCGGGCATTTCCACTAGTATATATATATAGGGAAGAGATCATTTGTAAACCAATAGAAATTTTGTAAACCAATAAACCAAATCTCAGTCACTCATTAGAGCATTTACATCAGCTTCCATATCATTATTTTTATAATTACACTAAAAAACAATACTATTTCTCTCTACTTTTTAATTAAATAATATTTTTTTTATACTTTTATCATTACATTTTCTCTCTCTTCTCACCCAAGCTACTTTTTGACTTTTAATTAGTTTAAATCATTATTATTATTTGAATTCAATATTCATCTTTCTCTCTAAAAATCTCTCCACATTTTTTTTCACCACCACCATTTATGGTGATGGTGACGGTAGTGGCGGTGGTTGACCATCATGTAGAGCGGTTAGGATGGTGATGGTGACAGTGTCAACGATGGTGACGGAGACAACGATGTATATGACGGCAACGGCGGCGATGGCGGCGACGATGGTGATGGCGGTGACGACAAACCGATTGTTTTTTGTTTGTGTTCATGGTTAGATCTGTGTTTTTTTTTGTTTTAAGAACTTTATATTCCTGTTCAGGTTTATATCTATGTTTTTTTTTTGTTGGTGATGATTTTTTAAACTTGGGTTGCATGTGCTTTGTTTTTAATGTTCAAGTTAAGAAGAAGACAGCAATGAAGATGCTGACTGACCACCATCTACGGAAGATGACAACGGTGACTCCGGAGTTCTTGTGGTTTTTTGTTGATGTTCAAGGTAAGATCTGGGCTTTTTGTTGGTGTTCAACGTTTAAATCTGATTTTTCTATTGTTAATGCTTTTAGTGAACTACTTAGTGTTCAACTTTAGATCTGAGTGTTCAACAAGTTTTGTGTTCAAGGTTAGATCCGAGTGTTCAACACTCTTGTGGTTTTTTATTGTTGTTCAAGGTAAGATCTGGGTTTTTTTGTTGTTGTTCAAGTTAACATCTAGGTTTTTTTGTTAGTGTTCACTGTTAAATCTAAGTTTTTTATTGTTGATGTTTTTAGTGAACTACTAAGATCTGTGAGGTTATAAATGTGTATATATTTTTTATGTTGATTAAATTTAATTTTACATATGTGTACATATGTAGTTGGTGATGTTTTCTAAGAAACTAGTAAAGTATTCTTGTTAAAAATATTAGTTTGAAGTGTGTATATAAATTATTACACATGTGTATGTAGGATACCTAATTCTATATTTTTTATCAGATCTATTTTTACTCGGTTTTTATATATAAACATGTGTATAGTGAGTTGTAAAATAAGTTTTGCACATGTGTTAACCGAGATTTGCACATGTGTTAACTGAGGTTTGCACATGTGTAAACTGAATATACACATATGTAAACTTCTCATTTTCATATTCAGATTTATATTTTTATAATTTAAATAGTTACTGATTCATGTTATGTATTGGTTTTCATTTTCAGTACACGTTGCATAGTCCAGATCTAAGATGTGAACAACGTGTAATCAACAAAGGAGTATGCGTATTTTTTTTCTGATTTTGTAAATATTTTTTTGGATCTTATATATAGATTATTTTCAGATTTGTGTAAATTCTTTTACACATGTTTATTCAATTATTACACTTATGATTTTTTATTTTTACTCATGTTAAAGTACTCAGAACTATATTTAATACATGTGTTCAAGTATTGAAAAACATATGTTAAAATATTCAGAATTATCTTAGGACTATTTTTTATACATGTGTACAAATGTTTATTGAATTACTTACACATGTGTTAAAGTATTCAGAACTATATTTTACACATGTGTTAATATACTAATAAAAATCAAATCACTAACATATAGGTTATTGTGTTCATATAATATTAAAAAGTAGTGCAAAAATATCAAATCACTAATATACAGGTTATTGTGTTAATAAAATATTAAATATAGTACACATAAAAAAGAGAGAAAAAAAAAATGGAAAATGACTAAAATATCCTCAACATTAGATTTCTTTTTTTTAATGAAACATGACACGTGTCAAATTATGAGTGGTGGAAATGGTTTATTGGTTTACACAAATAAAAAATTTATAAAACGAAAAATATAAGGGAGGGATTACGTGAGAACCTTTTTTTTTTTGTGAGAACTTTAAGAACTAATATCAGCCAATAGTTTTAAATGGAAAAATGATAATTAATAAAAACATAATTAAAAAATTTATAAAACAAAAAATAACATAAAAAAATAAATAAATACACAAAAATGTTTCTCTTGTTTCCCTCTTTCATAAAAATATTTATAAAAAATAAAAAAAAAATCTCGTTTTTTTACGAAATTCATTTTACATATGTGTAATACCGGATATACACATGTGTAAATCCGGTATTACACATATTTATAACCACATTTACAAATATTAAAATAATGGGTGGACGATTTTTTTAAAAAAATTATATCAATATGGTAGGCGTTGAAAAGATAAAAAATACTTAAATTAATGGTAAAATATTTTTGAAAAAATAATATCATGAAAAAAAGTTTTGAACGTTTTAAAAAATGATGGAAATGGCATGTGACTTGCATGTGATGTAAATTGTGTGCCTCTTATTGGTTTTAGAGTTCTCATAAAAATTATTGGTTCTCAAGATAAAACTACCCTATATGGAACTTTTTTTTTTCATTTTACTAATTCGAGGTTGCATTTTTGATGTCACAACTTAGATTTTTGCCATTTGATGATTAAATCTTTTAGATTTGCATAACAAATAAATATACCTATTAAAATCTTACTCAATAGTAGTGTCTGAGAGAATGAGATTACGCAAACCTAACCTGTATCTCATGAGATAGATATGATGCTCTTTGAAGACCAACGAATCAATGGAAAATTGTTTCAACTTTGCATGAATATAATGATTTTAGTTTGATTCTGTTTTAAAATTCACGTGTCAAAGGAAAATGAATATGCTCTCTAAAACGTGGTTTGCCAAAGTGGTTTACTCACTTTATTGAATCATAAATTTTGTCATTATATGTTGTAGTTTCCCATGTCTTGATTATTTGACATTGTTGCTTAACCATGATCCTGAGTACCTTTCACCATCTTGCAATCTGTTTCTATATGTTATTCAAAGTGATATTTTATTTTGAACAACATTTCTCCATTAAGATTTGTTCAGACAACTTGAAATTTCACACATATTAAAGTGTTGCCAGATAGCTTGGATTCTCATTGTAGATGTAACCACAATTATGGTTTCGTTGCTTGACGAAGAACCAATAGTAACAAAAGATTATTCCCTTTCAAGGCAAATTGAGAAGTTATTATGATTAATATAGAGAGCTTTTGAGTGTTGCTATATAATCCATCAAATACCTATATATATTAACACATCGATGCTAAAGTTATAATGCCCAAAATCTTAATGTAATAGTTATAAATGTGTGAAAAATGAATTTTTTTTCATATATGTCGAACGAGTAAGATGAATATTTGACGGATGAGATATGTCGAAGAGCGTTTTTTGTTTTAGGAAATTGATTAATAATAATAAAAAAATATATTATATTCCAACCTAATCCACTTTTAACGAGACTTAGGACTTAGGTCAACTAATAGAAAAAAATGAGCTATTCCAAACGACATATTTGAAATTTTATATAAAAATTATATTTTTAAAGTTATATGAGAAAAATTTTATGTAAACATTATATTTTAAAAGTTATAAATAAGCAAGCAGGTTGATCATTAAGTAAAGCAAGTAGCAGACTGCTCATTTTCATCCCACATCGACCTAGTTTGTGAATTTCGTAGTCCGTCTGCTTGCTACAAATAGAAGTTTATAGGTTTGTTTTAGAGTATAAGTTGTTTTGATAACACTATAGTATAAAGAGAATCCCAATTACTCTAGACGATGTTAGGTTTTGTGTTTAGTCATTTTTGGAGCTCGAGTAGGGACACTCTATATTAATCGTAGATTGTTTTAACGGATGTTTTTGTTTAAGTTATATTAAGTTAATTATTATTTATACTAGTATTATTATTAGAAGTAGTATTAGTATAGTATTATATTTTTTAGGTGTTCAGGTTATTGTTAGGGGTGGGTTTTAGGTAGCCTATCCTTAGTTAAACATGGATTGATCACTAATGCTTATACAATGTAGTGTTAGCCAACATCAAACTATGACCATAACTAGTTAATTGTACTATTACCTAAGCTAGAATTAATTAAACTAAATCATGACCCTTAGATATTAACAGATCGTACAAGAAACTATTATTGTGACATCCGGTAATTTTCCGTTACCAAACTCCGTTAGTTCCGTTAGGTCTTGCATACACGTGTCGTGTGCGCACACTAGTTGTCATTGAACGTTGGTGACTTAATAACAATGATCCATGAGAAACAGATGATAATCTAATTAATAATGTTGATTATTAGTTGTGGTTATGTGATTCATGTATTTTAAGTTATGATTTGTGAATTTTACTTGATAACGTGACAACGTGTAACAATGACTTCATGTGTTTTGTAGATAGTTGAAAATACATATGATTACTATTATTGATTGATAATATTTATATTCTTGTAGTTAAAGTTTGTTAAAATGTGTTAAAAAGATTAATTTTTACAAAAGGTGATTAAAGAGGGTTTAAAGGGTAAATCTAATTAAGTTAAGTTGAATAAAACCCAAACCCTAGCCCCCATTCCCCTTGCGGCCGTAACCCCCTCGAAACACCTCTCCATTGGCGATTTTGATCAACAGGAACACTCATAACATCAATTTTGCTTGATTCCAAGTGGTTCTAACGTGTAGCAAGTGCAAATTCTTGATTTTTACGCAATTGAAGGTTAGATTTTGATTGGTTTTTATTGTTCTTGATTCTTGATGAACCCTAATTTGAAATCATGTGTTAATGTTGAAATTGATGTTGTTTGATGTTAGTATAATGTTAGTTGTATTGCATTGATGCTAGTTTATGGTGATTATGCAAGAATTTCATGGAATCAATGCGTTGTTCATACATTACTGTAAGTGGAAACTTTTGTTCATGAGAATTAGGGATTTGATTAATTATGAATGTTTAGTGTGCTTAAATGATTCCTATGATCTTGATTAACTACAAAGTTGATGAATTTATGAAAGATTTAGTTGATAGATGGAATTTGGTCATGACTTTCCTAAAAGGGAAACTTTATTGATATGAATCATTGGATTTTGTGAATTGGGCATGTTCATGATACTAGGATCATGCTAGAATGTTTATTGATGACTTCTAAGGTGTTAGATTATGTAAATTAGATCATGTATTTGTTGGGTGAATTGCTTGAGAAATCTAGGATCCATAGGATATGTTGTAATGTTAATTAAGGGTAGTGAGTTATGAATCATGTATAGGATTGTAATAGATCATTATGATGTATGTTAGTTAGTATGAATTGTGTTGGTTAAACTGATAATGATCGTCATACACGCGTGCGAATCTGAGGCCCCTACTTAGTAGGATTGGCAGGGTTTAGGATGTGAAGTCGTGAGTGGCTTCACATGGCATGTAGTGCATGATTAGATTCCATGTATGAATTGCTAGTTGTGATGTAATTATGTTTGTGTTGACCATGATGTTGGGTTTAGATTTGCAAGTGTTGTATGATGAAATATGCTATATGATGATCTATGTTGGTATGATGATTATCATAGAGTTTAACATTGATGATGTGATCTATGTGAAAAGCTTACATGGTAATAATGTGTTATGAGTTGCTAAACTTGATCAAACAAGAATTTAATTAACAAGTCACCAACGGGTCAAACGGGTCAACTAGGTCAATTGTGTCATTTTGGTTTCAAAACCCAAGGGTAAATGTGTTGTTGAACACTTAGGGTTGTTCTGTTTCTCTGGTCGCACGTACTTATGTACTCACATGTTCTAGGTAGCCTTTGACGGGTTGTCTTTCTCTCGTCGCTAGCTTTTGCACCTATTGTTGATTTGCGTATCAGGTGAGTTCATGCCCCACTTTTAAACACTCTCTTTTGGGGGAGATAGCATACTTGTTTACAAACGCTTTACTATTATGAAATGTGCATAGTTTAACATAGTGTTGTATACCATTGAAAGTCCTCACACTTTCAGATCTTTAATTAAGGAATCTAGCGGGAAATCTTGGGTAGTACTACTGAGCCCCACTGTAAGACTACAGGTCAAGCGGGTGCAATATTGTCCTAAACAACTAATAGTGTCACAACCTGGTATGTCGTGGCGGGAGGCAAACTGACAAACACAGTCAGCTTCGATCACGAAATCACTATGGTTAATACTTATGAATATAGACTAGCTATCTATTTCAATGCATGATTTCTATGTTTTATAACTATCACTGATTATGTTAAACGCAAACTCTTGAACTCACCAACCATTGTGTTCACACTTTTAGTATGCTATTCTCAGGTCATTAGCTTCGGTTGCAAGTGGGAGCACTTCACGAGTCCAGCATGCATCTCGCACAAGCATATTTGACTTAACATTTGGTTTTGAATTTATTTCCTATAAACAATGGTTTGCCATGTGTGTTTGCCAATGTTACACTTTGAGTACCTTGGGTTTGATTTATTTACAAAACACTTCCTCACAGTTTTAAAGTTACAAACTCTGAATTGTTTTAACCTTGCATACAGTGTTTTTCTGAGTAACTAATGACTTGGATCCTGTTTTGTTCACACTCCTCGTGGTTAAACCCCGCACGTGGATTTTGAGGGTGTGACAATTATCATCTACCAAGCAATATTAATTAGGTGAGTTATCATGCTTATTTATAAAACTATGATTGTATACTCATTCTATCTAAACTAGTAATATACAAGAATGTTGTTAATGTGCAATTATTGGTAGGGGTAGGTTTGAATCCTTATATGCTTAGTAGGATGTGATGAAATGGTTGAAAAGATTATATGGTTCCTCGTATGCATCACCACACTCCATAGCTATGCGATGGCACAGGGTCTGACAAGCCCACTGCTAGTGTTTTTGAAAAGGTCATGGTTGGCACGTGTTGTTCCTGTCTCAAAATATCACAACCCATGTTTGAATGCAACTCAATTGTGTTGTTTTAAAAAACTAGATAACATATGCTCAATAGCATATGGCTAACATCCTTTTGAGTATAAATGTCATACGTAATCTATTAAAAAGCTCTAGAAACAATGTGGAGACAATGGAACCCGAAGCCCTAGAAGTTTCTTGTTGTTTGATAGTGTATATAAATAATGTATTGCACTTATAATGTTGTAAGCTTTAAAGTAAAACTTAGTCTGCTTTTGTTGTAAGTTGTATCAATTGATGACCGTTTGTCTTACGGGGAGGGGTGTTACAAAAATGGTTTAAAACAATTGAGAAAACAATCAAAACAAATATTTAGTTGTTAAGTCAAAGTCAATTTTTTCAAACAACACGAATCAGTTTGTAGAAACCTGGTTCCCAAACCAAATTCCTAACCTACAAAATCCAAACTTATATCAACACGTTACGTCTTTTTTAGACATACTTAGGGTTGTAAAACCCGGCCAATTCAGCTGAGTAATCGGGGTGTACTCGTGACTCGGTCACTTTCTGAAGCGAATTTTTTTAAGTCGGTCCCATTAGTCGGAATCGGTCAACCTCGGTCAAAATCGAAGCTAATCGGTCCAACTCAGAGCTAGGCAGTCCAACTCAGCCTAGTTGGAGCTAGGCGGCCCAACTTGGAAAACACGGATTTTCGTTGTTTTTGTCAATTTTCGCTATTTTTTGTTGATTTTTGTTTCATTTTCGTTGTTAATCATGTACATACCTTGGAAGATAACTATTAAATGCTTACTATACTATAATATTATGGAATAAATATCAAATTTTGAATTATTTTTATATTTGAACATGCATCTTTTTAATTTATATTGATATTCACATGTTTTGTTATACATATTAGTGAACTTACGATATTTAATATATATATATATATATATATATATATATATATATATATATATATTTCAAAAAATAATTTCTTTAGAATTTAATATGTTCGAGTATTCCCCGAGTACTCTACGAATGGAATGACTACTCGCCACTTTCTAGTTAACCAACTTAGTAGCGCCAAACGACTTTCATAACATTAGACCTACTTTAATACCGGTTTTAATTCCCGAACTGGCTTTTTTTACACATATAGCCTCGCCTATCAAGCTTTAGTAGGGTCGTAAGCATTCACAAGACTATTGTTTATGTAACCTTAATAATATATTAAATATACATATGCACAAAAATTCTTATACGTAAAATGATCATAAAAATATTTACACAATATATTTCATGCTATATATGAAAACTATCACCACATATATAAATTGTTACATAAATATATATAAATAAAATAAATAAATAATAGACAAATCAAGCTTAAGTCACACTCTAGCTTTGACGACCCTAAAACTCAGCTGCGGTAAGTCATGGAAGAGGATAATGAGTATAAAAAAGCTATACATAGGAAAACCAAGGATTGCCATGCGGGTCAATTTACAAAGTAACATGTTTGTTTCCTAAGCAAAATAAGTAACATGTAGTAACTTTCAAGCTTGTAACCAATTTTGGTACAAAAGATCATTTTCATTAGAGTTAAGTTCAATTTTACTACTTGAGATTTGTTAAAAATAACTATTTTCCTCCAAAAGATTAAAAACATCAATTTATCTTCAAAAGTTTTATAAATTATTTTAATTTTAATCCAAAATTTTCATTGGTTGTTTTAATTTTATCCAAAATAATGAAACTTTTTTAATAAAATTGAAACAACATATGAAACTTTTAGAGTAAAATGGTTAATTTACTTAAAAATTAGGAACTAAAACTAAAATTAACTTTTTTCATTAAGTTTTCTGTGAAATTAGGATTTAATCAATGTTAAATGAGTCTGAAAAATTAGACATAATACCAAAACTCGTTATAAAATTAAAAACTAATACTGAAATCTATTGCTTTTTTTTTCTACTTTGTACACATACATACATGTTACTTTATCCAAACAATTAGGATCATCTACGTGATTAACTCATTTTACATATATATATATACAGAAATTGACAAACCATGAATAAGAACCTTTTTTTTCTTATAATGTTCAATAAAACTTTATGTTGACCATGTGACTTAAAAATGTGGTTGCCGTCACTTATATACCTTTTTATAACAGTGTGGCGACAAATCTTCGACGTGTCTTAGCCTAATGAGTCATATTGATAGAAACTTCTATTAATTTGTTAATGGACATATATTTAATTTGAATTTTGTAGCTACAGGTTAACTAGATGCCCTCAAAATTTACGTTGACTTCCTTGGGGACTTCTTGAAGACGTGTGGACAAGATGTGTGTACACACTGAGCCCCTATCTCACTCGCTGACTTTACATTCCAAGTTTTTCTAGTGAACCATGAATGAAAGCTCTTAACATTCAACATAGTTGGACACTGTCAATATTCAATGTGTGATAATTGAAAAGTATAAATTTTAAAAATTACTCATCTATACGCATACGTCTACGTATATGTATATATATATAAAAGAATTATTCAATGATACTAAAACTAATTAACACTTTTCACACTTAAAAGTAATATTTTTATATTCTTAGAAACACTAGTGTTGGTTTCATTCTTTACGGCATCAACATGTTATAGTCAGCCGATACAATCTACAATACTAAAAAATATACTCTAATTTGAATACAAGTCCATTGTTAACAATATTTATGCCAGGACAAAGATAAAACACATCCACAAATTAATTATCTTTTTTTAGATTAATAAACAAAATTTATTGCATAAAGTTAAAAAAATAAGTAAAAAAATATAAGTTAAAAGGCTATATTATATATACTATGGGGGTAAATTTCAAACTTTTATTCAAAAGTAAGTTTGAAAGGTAAAATACGTAAATATGGCGAAGTCACCGTGATTAGTATTTGTTCTGAGTTGTAGTAAATTGTAAGCAGGTTTTTTAAATTATATTATTTTGACTATTATGCAATATTTATATTTTGGAATATATATTAAAGAAAAAAGTTTCTTCTCCGACCCTAGTGCATAATTGAGTTTTGTAAAAGCGATCTATATACGCGGGCAATGGCATGTCTTATATGATATTAAGATAAGATTTATTTAATTTAATCCTGTTACAAATAAATTCATATACTTTGTACTACTAAACTAACTTACTTTATGAAGAAAAAGTTAAAAGTTAATAATAAACTAGCCTTTAAGTAGCATATTCGTACTTTGATTATTAAACAACAATGATTTGTGGTGGTGTAGCACTTTTAAATTAAAACAACTTGGAGGTTCAATTAAATCTTTCAATTGAATAAAACTCAATTTTCTCTCAAGAACATGTCCATATTCGTAATTTGATTATTAAAACAACAATGATCTGTGAGTCGTGTAGCAGTTTTAAATTAAAACAACTTGGAGGTTAAATTAAATCTTTCAATTGAATAAAACTAAAGTTTCTTTCAAGAACATGTGTGTGTGAATGTTTGAACAAGAAGAAATGTCCAAATGAATGAACTCGTCTTTGAAGGAAATGAGGTAGAAAAATTGCCTCATTTAGCTTGACCTCAACTAGGGGTTGTTGTCCCTCGGATCCTATTAGGAGTTAGGTGCCCATCGGACCTACTTTTAGGGCCATTTCCCTTAGACACGTGCCATGGAGGTGTTACCCGTTTGTAACCCTTATTACTAGTGTGCACTTCGTACCTTCTGACTTTTTGATTAATATTATAATTACATTGGTCTCCTAGTTATTCCGATTACGCTAAAACATTGTACATTTATTTCCTGTTTTTATGTAGTCCTTAATTAACTATAACAAAATCCCAACACCACAACAACACCTAAGCATAAATGTAATATTATGAATATTTAATTTCACCTTGCTATATTACACATTTCCAATATTAGAATATGAAGTTGTCACTATAAATGAAACCCTTACTATTCATAATGAATACTTGAAGATAATATACGTGAAAGTATGCATAGTTGTATGTTATTACTTGACACTTTCTTTTACTATTCTTATGCCCTTATCCTTTATAAGCATATTAAAGCCAAGTCGCAACCTTTTGAAGTGGCTAAATTGTAACACTCCAGATTTTATTTTAAATCGAAGGTTGAGGTGAAGAGATGGAAAAGATTTAAAGGTTAAAAAAGTGTGGGGGCTAAAGGTGGGTAAATTAAAGTTGACACCATAAAAACCTCCTATAAATAGAATGATAGTAGTCCCATGCAAAGTTCCTTCCTACATTGCATCCTAGAGAGAGAGCTGCTCATCTAGATAGAGAAAGTAAAAGATTGAATCAAAAGTATCTGCTTTTATGTAAGAAATGATAAATCTAAACTCGATCTATGTCATTTGGGTGCTTTAACATCATTTTAATCAATAAAGTTAACACCTTGGTGTATGCTTATGTTGATCCTAGTTGATACCTCTCAATTAGGGTTTCATCATGTTTTTGGTGTAAAGGTGAGCTTTAGATCCCCATTTTACATGTTTTTATGTATTCTAGGGCGAATATGCATACCATGAATAAATTGACAAATGTTAAGTGCTTTATAGTATGAAAGTTAACATTTTTATCAAATTTATGAAAGTTGATACGATAAAGTGGGTTTGTATAAACCCGGATGGTATGTATATATTGTGTTTAGTCTACGTGTTAATGCGGGCAAATCATCAACACCCGCATTCACTAGAAAGTCATTCACATTAGTAACTTATTTAATAAGTGTAGAAATACAGATGCATATGATTAAACCGCATTAGATATATGCGGATGGTTATAAGTATTGTTGTCCGCATTTGTCCTCAAATGTTGATATGTTATAGTTGCCCGCATTTGTGTTGGTAGTCACAATTCCTATAAAGTTTTAAAGTATAGAAATACGGATGAACAAATAGTTCACCCACATTAGATGGAATTGTTAACGGCATTTGTTACAATTGCCGCATTTCCCAAAAAGAACCTAAATGTAACTAATTCGGATGAACACATATTCCCCCTGCATTAGCGAACCAGCCAACCGTATATGTGGACTGTTGTGCGTATTTGTGCATTGGAATTGAAATTTCATCTTGCTAAGTAACCAATGTGGATGAACAAATAGATCATCCGCATAGGTTAGTATTGTTAGTCGCATTTCCTTAGTCACTCGTATATCCCTCATTATTGTTGCTCGCACTCCCCTTGTTACTGTAACCTGCATTTGTCTTGACTTCATGGATGTATCCTATGAATAACCTTATATATTGATGATAGATGCTAAAGAGATGTAAGTGTAGTGCTGGTGAATTACCTTTACTCTTAAGAATCATCGACACAAACTATCTATGGAAGTTGATAATGATTTGTTATGTCCAATAGTAAAATGTATAACCATGGTTATAATAAAGTATGAATAATTAATTACCCTTATAATGATGATGTAAAGAAAGAAACAAAACAAAGAAAGATTACAGTAGTTAAAGAAAGTAAATGGGCCCATTGTATAGAAAGTCTTACGATCTCTTATAGGAGTCTGTGCATTTGTTGTATTCTTGCCCTACTAGGAGCTTTGCCTGGTGCACTGCTCATATCAGAGGAGTTGTATCCTATATACAGTCATTTGCTAGGAGTTGCATCCTATATGCATTCAACGTATATGAGTCGTATCATGCACAGTCAAACGATAAGGGCCTTGCCTTGTCCTCACTCATCTTGACAGGAGTGTAGTATGTGCACTCACCCTAGGGAATCCTTTCCTTATGTAGGTTACCCTAACAAGAGTTACACCTCATGTATGCTCACCATGATAAGAGCTTAGAACTTGTAATAGCTCGAAGCTAAATGCAAAAAGATAAAGTAAGTGAAAGTTTGAAAGTATGAATGTAGTAATATATGAAAATACAAATGCAAGAAAGTATGAAAGATGTTAATGAGGCTTATGGATAATACTTTGATGAATTAAAGATAAAGGTTTTCAAATGCCTAATAAGCTATAGAGTTCTTTAATGTTTTAAAAACTAGAACTCACTCAGCGACACTTAATTTTGTATGCATATTAGCTTGACTGTTAAGAATGAGGATAGAATAATGAATGATAGCTTGGCCTGGATGTCAAGTTATCTGGTTATGTTCAAGACTGTCATTCCGATAGTTGAAAATTGATAGCTATAATAATCTGGATGGATGTTATAGATATTGGACTTTAATATATATTTAATGATATTTTAAGTTTCTGCTCGTATGTTAAAGCAATGTTAAAAGTTTAAGAATTGTGTTCTTATGATATCCAAATCCAACTATGAGGTTGCATGGAAACAGGGCTTTACATAAACTTTGCTTAAATAGGTAGCTCATTCACTCTTGCACTTTCATATAAAAGTTTTCAAAAGAACTATTAAAAAGGTAGACTTCAACCTCCTAAACATCAAGTCCGAACACATAACATAATATGATACTACTAATGTGTTCCATTCTCTAGATGTTAAGTTTTTATATTGTATTTAACATTTAAATGTTACACTAGATGAGAATTGGGTAACTTGACATAAGATATTCTAGACGGATTTATATCCCATCCTCACATCAAGTTGGGAGCAATACCTCTACCTAACTCTTTAGTTAAATGATTGGCTAAATTATGGTAAGTTCCCACAGACTACACTAAGATCACACCATGCATTACGAGCTCACGAATCATGCTCTGTCTAATACCTAAGTGTCTAGACTTGTCCTTGTACATTTAACTATAAGCCTTAACTAAAGTATATTCATTTTCACAACTGATAGGTTTAGTTGATATATGTTGCAGTGAAGTTTCATAAATCAATTTTCTTATCCACTCGAATTTTTTACCAGCTACTAATAATGCCACAAACTTAGCTTCTATGTTTTAGTTTGTAACGCTAACATATTTCTCTAATGCCCAAGATATGGCACGTCCCCTAAGAAGTAATTCCCATCTACTTGTAGATGAATGATCTTCCATATTGGTAATCCTTATTGCATCTAAATAACCTTTAATAATGAAGGAAACTACTAGTGAAATGCGACATTCGTCGTCTCAAGTCCGTTAATTAACTTGAGGTTCGTTATCTTTTAATTATGTATTTAATTTTATTTGTGATATTATTATGCCCATATTTATTGTGATATATATATATATGTGTGTGTGTGTGTGTGTGTGTGTGTGTTCTATTCTCGAGTATGGTCCTAAAAAAAGCAAACACAGCAGCATTCGGCTGTTGTGTGTGACGTGGGTGTGTGTGCAGGACCGGGTTAGGGAGAGAACAATGCAAGAGTTTCATAGGTGTTGGAAAGTTAACAGGTAAACACTTAGAAGATCAAATAGGGAACCGGCTATAGGAAACAAAGAACTAAAGGAAAGAACACAAACAAGAACAAAGCAGTTGGTTTTCAAGGATGTTGTATATTGCTCTCAAGTGTTCAACCAAAGTCACAACACTTAGTCCCTAAGGACTGATACATGAGAAACTTTTTACTACAACCAATAGCCGGCCATACTTTGACAGCTCGCTACAAACACTAATCTAGACAACAAGATCAATGTGGAGTCAAAAGACAGATTGCCTTTTGACTTGTGACTATGACATGCCATAGCTCACATCCTAATATATTACAAAGAGGATAAAAGTATAAGAGAAGAAAGTTACAGACAAAATACCTTAATCTATAGTTGACAAAAGTATGAACCTTTTCACCAACTTATCTAAGTTGGTGACCAGTAGAGATTACAGCGGAAAGTAGTTCAACTTTTGTCAAAAGGTGATTTAGAAAAAGCATGTCTTCTCTGTATTAAGAAGAAATCAGTCTTTTGCTTCAGAAGACTTTGTCTTTGAAACTTCGAAAAACTTCATCTTTGGCTTCGAAATTTATAGACTTTTGGCATCGGAAGATTTTATACTTAGAATAATTCACTGAGTTGTATAAAATCTTCCAAGGTATCTTCCTTGTTCATCAATGTTGCATGCTGAGAGCTCTTTGGTTGCAGCAGCCCCTAAGTGTAATCCTTACATACTCCCCCTAGGCTGATGCTACCAAAACAGAAAAGACCTTTGAGCTTTGTTCTTCATCAGTTGATAGTCCTCATTAGGATCCAGACAATTCCGTTCTTCATCATTTGGTGAGGATCCCTCAGACATTCAAAGTATCTCCTCATGTCATATAGATCATGCATAAGGAGGTAAAGAATGTATTGCCATAAGTAAATGTCTTGACCTCCTTGATCTCTAGTGACAAACCATCTGTCTGGATTTGTAGGAAACATCCAGGACAAGATGGGTCTCCCACTAGCAAGAGGCTCTACATGAAGTGCAGTTGGTTGAGCAACCTCTTTTGGTTTACCCTCAGGATGTTCTGACTCATCCTGAGGTGCTGAGGAGGATGCCTTGGACTTCTTCTTTTTTCTCTTGTCCCTTCTAGTGCCCATCCTTTTCCTCTTTCTGAATTTTAACTAAGGAGGGTGATCTGCAGCATCAGTTGTTCTTTCTTTATCCTCCTTAGTTGGGTCCTTTTCCTCCATGTGTTCAGAAGGGGAAGGTTCGAGACCCTGCTGTGGGTCAGACAATGAAGTTGGCTTAGATATAGCTATAGGATAAAGTTGTGTTGTCTCTTGTGGTTCAACCTTCACCTCATCTTCAGGTGCAGCCTAACTTGGTGGAGAATGCAAGTCAACCAGTTGACCTTCTTTGATCTTCTACTTGATTTTTCTAATATGCTCGTCCATGGTGGATAGAGACATAGGACCAAGTCTCATTCCAAAGAACCCATACAGCTTCAAGAAGCTCACCATATTCTGTCTGTCAGCAGACTTGTTTTCCATTGCCTTCATGGTGGCTCTTGATTTAACAACCTCTTCTCTCATTTTCTCTTTACAGCTTTCCTTTTGGTTTGAGCTTCTTCTTCTAGCTGTTTGAGGTATTCAAACTCTTTGTATTCAAATGAGAGAGGGTGAAGAGCTGCTGCCTGATAGAGACTTGTGGCATTTAGATAAGCTATCATTTTTTGTCTGTCTTTTTCCCTACCTATCTAAACTTCCACAGCCACAGTCTTTTTCTCAGTACTTTTCTGAACTGGAGAAAGGCTAGGGGTTTTGTATAGTTTCTTTCTTTTTCTCTCTTCCTTTATTTTGAGGAGCAATTCTACAGCCTCAGCCTCCTTCCTTTCTTTTTACAGCTCTGTATCAGCCAGTTCATCTGAAGAGAGATGATTTCATCTATGTTATAATTCCTTAACCCCAAGTAGTGCAATCTAGCCGCCCTAAACTCATCATCTCGAGTACTTGGCCTGTGGGAAGCCCTGATTGCAGCTTGCATGAAGCTAGGGGTTTCTCTTATTTTCTCTCCCCTTGCCTTCCTCTTCCTCTCCCTTTTATCCTATTCAATCTCCTCAAGAGTCATTTTCTTTTTCCCTTTATCAATGGTTGGCCTGTATGACTCATGGTGGAGAGAGCTTTGGCCTTCTAAGAATTGTACTAAGCTTAAGCTCTGGCCAAGGAGAGGCTGTGATACACCTTCACCGGCAGGTGTTTCACTGAGGGTACTGGGTACTGAGGTTGATCCTTTCTCAAGGTTCACACATTCAACTACTGGGCCTTCAACCAAGGTTTCCCCTTCGAAGCTAGTCTTAAGGTCTCCTCAGTATCCAGTTGACCAAGAGTTTTCCCTACTAGCCTCTGTCTATGTAAGCGTGATCTTCTCCTGAATTCCTACAACACCCATTCTTGAATTCTTTCACCTAATCTGCCAGTTTGCATGTTTTGGATTGGATTGACAAAAGGCAGATCAACTAAACAGAAGCTCTCATTGAATCTTAGGGTCTAATAGTTGAAGACTTCTTGAGACTTAGAGAGTACCAAGGCCTTTCTAGCAGCATCATATCACTATCCTACTATTGGGTTTTTAGCAGGGTAGGATGGGTCAAACATGGTCCTTGGAATTCCCTCCTCAAACAAGCTTTGAATGAATGAGTCCACATCGATGTAGACCTGAGGAGGTTGTTGAATATGGACAACCGCAAGTGAGTCCTCTATGTCTATACTCTAAGAAGAACTCACAGGTTCTATAATTATAGGTAGGACTTTCTCCTATTTTTTAGTTGCATCACATTCTTGCACATGGGAGCTAAGGGTTAGGTCCACCACATCCATAGGTTCATATGGCCCTAGTTGAGTTCTCCTTATGGGTCTCTCAGCTAGCTTGCCTTTAATATCAGTGATCTGAAGTTGCTTATCAGTGATCTGAAGTTGCTGGTCACCAACCCTTCTTTGTAAGACAGCCAACTAAGATTCAAGATGACTTACCTTTGAAACTAAATAAGTGCATGTTTTAGTCAATGTGTGCACCTTTCGTTGCTGACTCCCCTCGTCTTCTTCAGACGAATCATGGGGGGATGAGAGAATTGGACCAAAGTCTTCTTCCTAATCACAATCATGGGGTTCTTGGCTGCTGGATTTTCTCTGCTCCAAGACAGCTTCAGGAGAAGTGTCAAGGGGTTGAGTTGTCATGGTTGAGGTCTTAAGGATCTATTCACTTCCAAAAGTGAGAGCCTCTTCTATATGGACTTCCTGAACTTATTCAGAAGAGTCCACCTCAATAGGGGGTGAAGACGTGGGCTAGAAATGGGTGTTTCAAAAGCATTCATTTCTCTTTGAGTAGGGTAGGAGAAAAGATACTCATGGTACTCACTGAAATCTAGATCCTTATCATGTAGAAAGCAAGGTTAGGAATTGGTTGATTTAGATCTCAAGGCTAGGGATGGTAACTTTCCCGTGAAGGTTGTTTACTAGATTTTGAGACTCTGAGTGAAAGCTTAAGGCTAGTGTTGTTAACTCATAAGGCTAAGCATGAGAAACCTTAGCACAGATTTTAGAAGAGATGGGAGTGGTTTGCTCCTTAAGAGAAGTGGGAGCTCTTGTTTCCACTTCCTCCTACATGGTTGAATATAGGGAGCTTGCTCGATCTGAATAGACTAAGTAGGGGTTTGTTTGGATTTTCTTTTGTAGGTGATGGTGATTTGAGGCTGTGAGGGGAATGAAGTTGTAGAAGGTGTGGGTTTAACATTGGCTTGTGTTGCCAAGTTGTCACCTTCAGCGGTGAGCTCTAACATTTTGAGACTAGGGCTGTTTCTACCCCTGAGAAACCAACAGTACTTTTTCTCATGATTTTGAAGATGTCGGGCTTCATCTGTCCCAGTTTAAGAGTGTTACATGTTCCCCTCAACTGAGCCCAGTTCATAATTAAGAATATGCTGGACATATCTAGGGAACATGTAATACTCTAGGGAGTCCAAGTTTGCAAGCAGATTTGTATACACAAACTAAGAGTACTTGAACTTCACCCCCTATACCATCCCATGGACTATATATGATAAGTCCTTAGAGATTTGATCCCATCATCCATGTTTGTTTGATAAACAATGGATAATAACATGGAGGAGGTACTTCCACTAGTAAGAGACCTTACCCTTCTTGAAGGTTTTGACTGTGTAGTCACCTTCATAGCCCATCTATCTGAAGGAGTGGTTGACAGATTCTTTGGGGAAGAATGTTTCACTTTCAGCATCATCCAGCCTCAAATGATTGTTGATGGAGGCTAGGGTGATGAAAAAATTCATCCCCTCAACTTATGCTTTAAGTGCCTTCTCACCATCCAAGACAACCTCTTGGCAGGTTCTCCAGAAGTCCAGCAGTTGATTTTCATAGAGTGGAGGGTCAATAGTAAGGGCGGTGAGGTATGAGGAGTAGCAAGAAAACGGCAGACGTTTGAGAAACAAGGATCTTTCTCAAACATTAATAGTGCAACTTGATTGTGTTGTCTGTGTAGTTGCATGGAGAAATCAGGTTGGTTTCATGGATGAGGGTTGGCCATTTGTGATTAGCTTAGTAATGAAGAAAGATAGAAATAAAGGTAGTTTTAGTGAATTTAGGTTAGGAATTTGTAGATGAAGAAAAAAGTGAAAGAGGGGGGAACCTTTAAAGGTATATTTATATGAAGTGGATTTGAGACAAAGTTAATACAAAATGATAAACTTTGAAATCTGGATATCGGTCCCACCTCTAAAAAAGTTCTCAAAAAGGTAGTTTACTTAAAAGTAGAAAATTTTTCCGAAGGTAATTTGCCTTCGAAAGTTTTGATAAACTATGAAGCCAATTATGGCTTTGGAAGATATTTCTTAGATTTGCAAGAAGTTGCTTCAAAAGAATTTTACTAAGAGTAAAATTGCTTATGAAATATAGTTTATTTTGACAGATATTAAGCATGAGAAGTTTTATTCAAGAATAAAATTTTTGAGACTAATTTGCTTTTGGAAGAATTTTATTCTTCAAGACATATAAGTATTTATCATAGAAGTTAAGCTTCGGAAGATATACTTAAATTTTTTCCGAAGATAAACTTATTTAGAAAATATTTATTAGAATTGAAGACATAAATTTCTTTTAAAGTCAATTTTAATGTCTTTCAAAAGAGACTATATTTCAAATTCATAGAATTCTAAGGAATATCAGTAAGAAAAAATTTCTTTGAAGATAACCGGGCTTATGAGTGATGAAATAGACAACTTTAAAGACACACATTTTAGAAAATAATTCAGAAATTAATTTAATAAAATCTAGTCAAAGTTAAATCATCTCAATAGCTGTTATAAGATACTTAAATCTCTGTTTATCAAAAGCTTCAGTGAACAGATCACCATATTGTTCATTTGTGTTAACTTTGACCAGTTTTATCAAGCGTTTCTTAAAATTATCTCTTATCAAATGATACCTAATATTGATGTGCTTAGTCTTTGAGTGCTGCACAGGATTTTCTGTAATGGAGATAGCACTGTTGTTGTATATGTGGATGGGAGTGTCCTTGAAGTTGAATCCATAGTCCAGCATCTGATTCTAAATCCTATGTACTTTAGCATAGCAGCTTGCAACAGCAATGTATTCAGCTTCAGCAGTTGATGCAGACACACATGATTGTTTATTGCATTGCCATGAGACTATCCTTCCACCAAGGAACTGACAACCCCATGATGTAGACTTTGCAGTCATGTTGCAGCCACCATAGTCACTATTTGTATATGCATATAGATTGAAGTCAGAACACTTTGGATACCAAAGTCCCAGCTTGGGAGAACCTTTGAGATATCTAAGTATCCTCTTGACACCAACTAGGTGTGACATCTTAGAGTTGGCTTGATATCTTGCACAGATGCATGTGGCAAACATGATATAAGGCCTACTGGATGTAAGGTACATAAGAGACCCAATCATAGCCGTGTTTTAGTGTTCATCAAGACACTCCCCACTCAAGATCACGACCTAGAGAGTGATTTCTTGCTATGGGAGTCTTAACAACCTTAAAGTTAGTTAGAAGAAATCTGGTTACTGTGTCTTGCACATACTTTGACTAGTTTATAAAGATACCATTGTCTACCTGCTTCACTTGAATTCCTTGAAAGAAATTAAGTTCCCCCATGGCACTCATTTCAAATCTATTCTTTATCAGCTTCTCAAACTCTTTAAAAAGACTTGGATTAGGTGACCCAAAGATGATGTCATTTACATAAACTTTTAATTTTAAGATGGCATATGAAGAGTTGCAAGCTTTAATATGTAATGTCATAAGATTTATTCCTATTATGCCCCTTTTAAGCTTTAGATACTTGTACTCCACCATTTCCTAATTAAATATAAAGTATCATTATTATATTTAAGGTTATTTTAATCTATCTATATTTATCTACACTACTATATAATAGAGAAACCATGGCTAGATTTGTAAATTTATATCAATTTAAGATGACATATGAAGAGTTGCAAGCTTTAAAATGTAATGTCATAAGATTTATTCCTATTACGCCCTTTTAAGCATTAGATACTTGTACTACACCATTTCCTAATTAAATTTAAAGTATCATTATTATATTTAAGGTTATTTTAATCTATGTATATTTATACTACTATACAATACAATTTTCTGGACAATATTGTAATTTTAATCCCTTTTTAAAACACTTAAGAATAATTTGTTACATTTGATACAAGTGATTATGCATAAACAACTTGTTATTTACAAATTTACTCATCCCTATAGTAATATAGATATCACATTAATCAAATAAAAAAACAAAATAAGAGTTAACACAATAAGGTCAAGTTAGCGAAAGACACAGTTATAAAAAATATATTTTTACCACCGTCGCACCGCACGGGTTTCACTCACTATATATATATATATATATATATATATATATATATATATACACACACATATATATATAGGGGAGGGTTCATGAGAAAACTAATAGTTATGTGAAAACAAAGAAAACCATGAAAATCAATAACATAATTCATAACTTTTTTGTTATTTTAATTGTTAAAATATTATTTAAGTATTTGGTATATATATGTTAAGCATACATATGAGAATAAAGAGTCTTACGTATACGTAACACTCTGTCGAATGAAAATGGTTACGTATACGTAACCTATGTATGACGTACATGTAAAACCATGCTACGATTTTTATTTGATCCATACACTTATTTATATATACTCACACATATATATATAGAGGGTAGTGATAAAAAAAATTTATAAATTATGTGACTGATTTTATTGGTTTTCTCTACTTTTCTCATAAAATTATGATTTTCTTAGGATCCCTCTTTTATATATACATATATATATTTATATACATGTATGTATATATATGTATACATAGGGGAGGGTTCTTGAGAAAACCAATAGTTATGTGAAAACCAAAGAAAACCACGGAAACCAATAACATAATTCATAATTTTTTTGTTATTTTAATTGTTAAGATGTTATTTAAGTATTTAGTACAAATATTTTGAGCATACATACGAGCATGAAGA
Organism: Flaveria robusta; assembly: GCA_025506415.1. NCBI lineage: Eukaryota > Viridiplantae > Streptophyta > Magnoliopsida > Asterales > Asteraceae > Flaveria > Flaveria robusta. The sequence goes on from CM046471.1 coordinate 16,464,608, forward strand.
GTCTTACGTATACGTAACACTATGTCGAATGAAAAATGGCTACGTATACGTAACCTATGTGTGACGTATATGGAAAACCAAGCTACGGTTTTCATTTGATCGATATTTTTATTTATATATACTCACACATATATATAGGGGGGTGGTGATAAAAAAATTTATATATTATGTGACTGTTTTCATTGGTTTTTTCTAGTTTTATCATAATTTTGTGGTTTTCTTAGGATCCCTCCTCTGTATACATATGTGTATATATATATATATATATATATATGTAAATAAATAGGAGTAAATATATTAATTATCTATTTATATATATATATATATATATATATAATTGCTCGTAGTTTATAATATTAGTAATGGAATTGTTTTTTTTAAGAAAAGGAAAAATATATATCTATATTTACTTATTGTGTGAGTTCCGCATCAAATTTGAACCGACTCGTGGGTTGCTCTCATCTCTAGAAGTCCTTTGTTGCTTTATTTTCTTATCATTAAAGGTGAGTTTCGCGGCCTCGTTATCATTATATTGTTTATAAACCTAGGGGGAAAGTATGCTCACACTTTTATGTTGTGAACTCATTTAATCTTTGGGACTATTATGTTTACTGTTTTGTTAGTTAGCATCTAGTACATACATGAGTTTTCTATGTGATTCTTTATTTACAACTATTTAACTCCGGTGTTGGAGCTAACAAACACGTATTGATAGTACTATTGGATTGACACCCCCACACTTGTTTGTTGGTATACTAGTTGGGACTGAAAATGGCCACAGGCGGGCCCTAGGGTGAATATGTTCCGACAAGATCTGTGTGTGCATCATAGGTTTAGTTGTGATACTCATGTTTACATGTGATATTGCTTTCTTATAACTGTATACACTTATGTCCTACAAAACAATTACACAACATCAATTTTTTTTATTACTTAAACTTGCAAATTCATCAACAATAGATTGACCTTTTTAAGTATATCTTTTAATGTAACAATCATCGGGGATAGCTAGATACGATGCCTTAGTGATGACCTAAGGATTCAAGCTACGATTGCTTTAGTATTCTTAACAATAACTGTGTGATTTGTGTTTATCATTTCTAAATTTGGTTTTAGTTAAACTTGTTCCTAGGTTATGGGAATTCAACTTGATCATGTTTGATTGACTATGTTGTTGTGAAATTGACTAACCACGACACAAGTCCCCCATTTGTGTCGGGTGACGTCATGACATGTTATTACATCATTTAATGCTTCTCTATTGAATATCAATGTGTTATGAGGATCCCATCCATTACATCCTCATGTTTCTGCTATAAGAGAGGGTGTGATAGATTGGTATCAGAGTAATTGGTTATAGATAATTAGGTAGAACACTCGACCTAGACTATAACCTAAGAACCTTCATGTAAAATGCCTACTAGGGTTTGTGTGCCTATTATATTGACTGTGTGTTCTTCCTAATTTGATTGCCTATTTGTTATCTTCTGATTGCCTTCATTCGAGAAAAAGTACTTATAATTTTTTCTTATAGGATGTCTTCTGCTGGTCCTTCTGATCTTCCCATAGCCCGCATTACTACATCTGACTCAAAGTCGGAATCTAAGGAGGTTCTTTCAAATCACCTGCTAGATTTATCTTCGGACACTGAATCTAAGCCCGAGGAGTTGATGTCTGTTGGACCCGGAAAGGATCATACTTGCCAATTCAAGAGGTGGTTGAAGGTTGTTCTAGTTGGAAACTCCCACAAGTCCAAGAAGTAATGCGGGTGAAGAAATCAGAAGAATAAGGACAAGTGTCGGCTATCCTCATTAGTAAATGCGGATGAACAAATACTTAGCCGTATTTGTACTGCCTATCCACATTAGTAAATGCGGATGAACAAATACTTGACAGTGTATGCGGATGTATAGAAACAAATGCTCTTAAGTAATTGTTCATCGGCATTAGTCAATGCTGAGAACATACTTAATGCGGTAGCTTAATAGAAGAAATGCTGAAGAAGATCAATAGTAACGCGGATGAACATTCACAAATGTTGATTATCTTTTGTACTTAGACTAGTATTCTGATGTATAGTTGTTAGGGTAGTTTAGTCATTTTGTACACGCATTGTATCAGCCTATAAATAGAATAGTATACACTACTATTGTAAGTTTTAAGGTTGTTGGACACAAGTTATTACATCTTGCTGCAAACCCTAACACCTATTATAACTTGTTTACCAACATCAATATACAAAGCATTTATTAGTATTTTCAGCATTTAATGTTCATTGATTATGTATTTCCGCTACTTAATCATTGACTCAATCATCATATTTGATACTAGTTGAAGTCATATCAACTGAGATTCCATTCTCAGACCCAGTCAATGTCTGACTCATCGGACTAGTCTAAGGAAAAAGATTTGATAAACCCAGTTGTATTAGGCATACCTGTTATCCGTCCCGCATCGACTACCCCTGTTGCACCTGTGATCACTGCTACACCGGTTACGCCTACTACTTTAGACGCACTTTTTCCTGCTGCAACGGTTGCACCTGCTACTTTAGACGCGCCTGTTCCTGTTCCTGTTGCACAGGCAATTCTAAGGTTTACCCCTTAGGCGGGACCTTGGGTTCGTGGCTACCCTAGAGGGCCCTATAGGGTCAATGGAGTTGGGGCATTAAGGATGATGAAAGCCATGAAGAGGGTTTTCCTGGCAAATAGTATTAGGATCTAGCCACTAGTAGATGAGGCCAGCATGTAGGGTGACTACCCTGACTATCGCTGAGCCCCTCTAGTTCCTCCAACAGCGGTAACACTCAGGATTGATATCACAAAAGACTCAATGAAGCAGTGAAGATTTACCAAGATTTTGTATTTAGTTATTTCATATTTCGTATTTGAAATCATTTGAGACAATCAGTATGAGTGTGTTCTAGATGTTTGACTTTTGATCATGTTTGAGATATTATTGTATATTGAAATGGAACTTTATATTATTATTATAAAATTGTTTGGGATATTATCTTGTGAATTACATGGCTTGCAATGGCATGCTAATTGTGCATGTGTGATTGAATTATGGTAAATATTTAGATGATTGAAGCTTACATGTTATCTCTCATTGATTAGAAAATGCCACCCAGAAGAATCACACGCACTAACAGTCATGGTGGTACTGCCCTTAGGGGCAGAGGTAGAGGAAGAGGTGCTGGTAGTAGGGGTGAAGCAACTAGTGGAGAAAATGAAGGAGGTCTAGCTGGTAACAACCATTGAGCTAGGAATCCTAATATAGCTGCTATGATTGCTTTGTAGTTAGTTGTGCTCATCCGACCATAGTAGCACAAGTAAGTGATAACATCCTGAACCACGACAATGGAGGTGGCAATTATGAAAATGGAAATAATGGAGGAAATGATTGTGGTGAGGAAAATGGTGGGAATGGTTACGAAGGAGAGAATGACAACAACAATGAAGAAAAAGGTGGAATGGGTAATAGGAATGGTAATGGGAATGCAAATGGCAATGGTTATGGTCCATCAGACGGGAATGGAAATGGACAGCACAATGACAATGCTAATGGAGGTGGGAACAGGAATGGATCAGGACATGGAGAGAGAAGAAGAGGATATACTTACAACGAATTTATGGCTTGTAAGCCTAAGGAGTTTGATTCAAAAAAGTGGAGCAATAGAGTTGACCAGATGGCTTGAGAAGATGGAAGCAGTGATTGACATCAGTGAATGCCCAGACAGCCAAAAGATCAAGTATGTGACCTTCTCACTGCAAGGAAAGGTGTTGACCTGGTGAAAAACTCAAATATAAGCTAGAGGTAAGAAGGTGACATTTCAAATGACCTGGGATGAATTTAAAGCGTTGATCACTAAGGAGTACTGCCCACACAATGAAATGTAGAAACTAGAGCATGAATTATAGAATCATGCCATGGTAGGAGCTGAGCACGCAACGTATACGGATCATTTCCTTGAGTTGGCTAGACTCGTATCTCACTTAGTGACCCTAGAGTCTAAGAGAATCGAAAGGTACATCTAGGGATTGGCTCCTCAAATCCAGGCAATGGTAACCGCAACCGCTCCTCATACAATACAAAGTGCGATTTTGAAAGCCGGTACTGTTACTGATGAAATGGTAAGCACTAGGGTATTGGGTAAAGGTGGAGAGAAGAGGAAAGATACTAGGGAAACAAGCAGACCAGCTGTTGGAAATTTTGATAAAAGAGTTAAGATGATGAGAAATTTTATGGCAGTGAATTAGTGAAGAAAGGAATATGTTGGGCCATACCCCAAGTGAAATAAGTGTAACTTTCATCACCCTAAAGCTGCTCTGTGTTAGGTGTGTGTGAACTGTAGACGCCCTGGGCATTTTGAAAAGGATTGTAGGGTGGTGCCCAACTTGGTTGCACTGATAAACGCAATCAACCCAGTAGGAAACGCCAATGCTTGCTATGAGTGTGGAAGCCCTTATCACTACCGAAGTGTGTGCCCTAGGCTGAATTAGGCACCGGGTCAACCTGGGAATAGTTAGAACCAAGTGATGGCGATAGCTGGTAATCAGGGTCAGACGAATCAAGGGAACACTGTACGTGGACGTGCATTTGTGATTGGAGCAAATTATGATCTTCAGGACCCAAATGTTGTAACGAGTATGTACCTTCTCAATAATCATTTTGCATTTGTATTATTTGATAACGGGGCAGACAATAGCTTTGTTTACTGCTAGTTTGCACCTCTGCTTGGTTTGAACCCTAGTTGTTTAGAGACTAGTTACTTCATAGAAATGGCTAATGGTAAGTCTATAGAAGCTAATGAGATAATTATAGGTTGCACAATAATGTTAGAGGATCATGCCTTTGATATAGATTTGATACCTTTTGAATTGGAAAGTTTTGACATGCTAGTGGGAATGGATTGGATATCGAAATGTGGAGCCAAAATTGTCTGCCGAGAAAAAGTGGTACGAATCCTTATGGCTAGCAGCGATGTGCTCAAGATACAAGGAGAACGAGTGGGAAGGAACCAAAGGCTTATCTCTTGCATGAAGACGCGTCGATGCCTACAGAAGCAATGCTACGCATTCTTAGCGCATGTAGTGGAGAAGAAAGAGGAGGGTAGGAAGCTTGAAGACATCCTGGTGGTACGAGACTTTCTAAAAGTATTTCCTGACGATCTGTCCAGCTTGCCTCCCCCTCGAAAATTGGAGTTTCGAATCGATTTGATTCTGGGAGCACCACCCGTAGCAAAGACACCTTATCCGCTAGCACCATCGAAAATGCAGGAGTTATCGATCCAATTACAAGAATTATTGAATAATGGTTTCATCTAACCTAGTCATTCGTAGTGGGGAGCACCGATACTGTTTGTCAAAAAGAAAGATGGATCGTTCCGAATGTGCATTGATTATTGGGAATTAAACAAGTTGACCCTGAAGAATAGATACCCACTCCCCAAAATTGACGTTTTTTTTTATCAACCAAAAGGAGTGTCATGCTTCTTCAATATTGATCTTCAATCGAGCTACCATCAATTGAGTGTTCACGAGGATAACATACCAAAAACAACATTTAGGACTCGTTATGGACATTATGAGTTTCTAGTCATGCCATTTGGACTAACCAACGCCCCAACAGTATTCATGGATCTGATGAACTGGATGTGTAAGCCATATCTGCATAAGTTTGTAATCGGGTTCATAAATGACATTCTCATCTATTCCCGATCAAAGGAAGATCATGAACAACATCAAAGAGCGATATTAAAATTATTGGGGGGAAAAGAAACTCTACGCCAAGTTCTCCAAGTGTGAATTCTAGTTACGCGAAGTGAAGTTTCTAGGACACGTGGTGAATGAGAACGGAATTTACGTTGATCTTGGAAAGATCAAAGCAGTTAAGAAGTGAGATACACCTATGGCACCCTCGGAGATTCGACAATTCTTAGGGTCGGCTATTTACTACCGGCGATTTAACACATACTTTTCAAAGATCGCCCAACTGTCGACAATGCTTACGGAAAAAGATAAGAAATTTGATTAGGGTCATACATAAGAAGAAGCCTTCCAAACGTTGAATGAAAAGTTCTGCAGCGCCCCAATACTAACACTCCCTAATATATCTAATAATTTCGTGGTATTTTGTGATGCATCACACCAAGGATTAGGATGTGTGCTAATGCAGAAGGACATGGTGATTGCCTATACATCATGATAGCTTAAGGTCCACGGGGAAGAACTATACGACACATGATTTGGAATTTGGTGTGGCAGTGTTCACCCTTAAGATTTGGAGGCACTACTTATATGGAACCAAATGCCTTATTTATACCGATCACAAGAGTCTTCAACACATTTTCGATCAAAAGGAACTAAACATGTGTTAGCGACGATGGGTGGAACTTCTTAGTGATTACAATTACGAGATCCAATAATATCCTAGAAAGGAGAATGTAGTAGCCGATGCCTTGAGTAGAAAAGAACGTGTTAAACCCTTACACGCACGAGCCTTGGGAATGATCATGCAATCAAACCTAAAGGCGGCATTGATTGAAGCGCTAAAAGAAGAGAATCTTATTGGTGAAGAGTTTCGTGGTCTGGATAAGCAAATTAATCATAAGGAGGATGGGGTACACTATTTCGTGGATCGCATATGGGTAACTAAGTGGGGAAATGTTTGAAACCTAACTATGAACGAAGCCCATAAATCAAAATACTCAGTTCATCCTGGTGCAGACAAGATGTACCAAGATCTTAAGAAATTGTATTGGTGGCCATGTACGAAGAAAGATGTCACGACGTATGTGAGCGAATGTTTGACCTACTCCAAGGTCAAGGTTGAACATTAGAAACTGTGAGGATTATTGCAACAGCCTGAAATTCTCAAATGGAAATCAGAGAATATAACGATGGACTTTATCACTAAGTTGCCCAGGACGAGTAGCGCACATTATTCGATTTGGGTTATTATGGATCGAATGATGAAATCCGCTCATTTCGTGCCAAATCGCAAGGATTATAAAATGGAAAAGTTAGCAAGATTATATGTGAATGAGATCGTGGCTAAACATGGAGCGCCTGTGTCAATCATATCAGATCGTGATAGTCGATTTACATCACAGTTTTCGCAGACTCTACAAAAGGCAATGGGCACTCGGTTGGACATAACCACCGCTTATCATACGTAAATGGATAGTCAAAGTGAACGCATGATTCAGACCCTCGAAGACATTCTCAAAGCTTGGGTAATTGACTTTGGTGGGAGTTGGGATACTCACCTACCATTGGTTGAGTTTTCTTATAACAATAGTTATCATACGAGCATTGGATGTGCTCCATTTAAGGCATTGTATGCGAGAAAGTGTAGGTCACCGGTGTGTTGGTCTGAGGTTGGTGAAAGGCAACTAAAGGGTCCTGAGATTATTCAGGAAACGACTGATAAAATATTACAAATCAAAGATAGACTTAAAGCGGTCAGAGATCGCTAGAAAAGTTATGCTAATAATTGGCGGAAGCTCCTGTAATTTAGTGTGGGCGATCTTGTCTTATTGAAAGTTTCTCCATAGAAGGGTAGTGTACGATTTGGAGAGAAAGTAAAATTAGCTCCAAGGTATGTGGGACCATTCGAGATTATCGAAAGAATTGGTTCTGTGGCGTATCGTTTAAAATTACCCCAAAAACTTAGTAGCGTGCACGATACGTTTCATGTATCAAATCTCAATAAATGCCTAACTAATGGTTCCCTTCACGTACAAATCGAGGAAATTCAAATCGATGAGAAACCGATAGAGATCGTGATAGAGAAGTTAAGTAGTTGAAGCGCAGCAAGATTCAAATCGTTAGGGTGCGCTGGAACTCTAAGCGAGGACTTAAGTTTACTTGGGAGTGGGAAGATCAGTTGAAACTTAAATATCCGCATTTATTCACGAATAAAGTTTCAGAACCTAACCCTAGCTGAATTTCGGGACGAAATTCTCTCAACCAAATTGACTTGAGGTTGGTTATATTTTAATAATATATTTAATTTCATTTGTGATATTATTGTGCCACTATTAATTGTGTAGGGTATTAGTAACTAGTCACGTGAAATCTTGAAAAAAAAAATGGATTATTATCATTATTATTATTATTATTATTATTATTATTATTATTATTATTATTATTATTATTATTATTATTATTATTATTATTATTATTATTATTATTATTATTATCATTATTATTATTTTATTATTTTATTTAGTTTAGGGTAAATAATGTAAACTAACAAACTTGAGGGAATAATTATTTAATTGTTGGGGGACTATTATGCAAATCAACCAAAATCTATTTTAATATAAATCAACCCTCGGCACCCCACCCACAATCTTAAACCATCGTTTCCCTTGACCTCCCCTCCCACGATCGCCAAATCGAGTTGATTTCTCACTTCCGGTTACTATCGTCTTGCCGTTCCGAGGCCCCGAAGGTAATCGATCACTGCAATAATAAATACTTAGAAAATATGTTTCGTAATTTTTAGGATTTATTTTCTTCGTAAACAAAATTATAAAAATTAATCTTGCTAAAATGAAAAAAAAAATGGGAAAAATGAACTCTTGTGTCAAAATATTGAAAACTCCACAACCTAAATGTTATACTAAGTATATAAAAGTAACATATGACCAAAAGTTGACCCAAGCCAAGCCAAACCCGTAGAAAATCGAACCGCGAGCGTTACAATCTTAAAACCTTCAAAAATAATTTAAGACCTGAAATTAGAGTATTTAATGGTCTAATAACGATAAAAATAACTTAAAAATATGATATTAGTATTTATAGAGTTTTCTAGTAATTTATGCAAATTTTACCATTAATGTAAAATAGCTAAAGTACTATTAAAACAAGAAAATAGTAAAAATTATAAAAAAATCTCCAAAATAAAGAATTTGATATTCTATTAAATTATGTCTCAATAACATAAATCATAAAATAAAATTTATTAAAAACAATGGATTTAAAATTATACCTTATAATGCTTCCGAAACGCGATCGTATGCGTGCTTAAAATTCAGAAACTATTACAACAATATTATAATAATAACTTTCACATTTCAGGAATTGAATTTCATCCAAAATAATATATAAAAAAAAAAATGAACTTATCTTAAGACATCAATATTTTACCAAGTAAAAATTCTTGTCTAAACAAAATAAAACGTATATTTCAAAAATAAATCATTAGAACCAATAAGGAAACGCAAATAACATAGAATGTGATTTATTACATTATCATAACTTACTTAAAAACATTAAGTGTCATCATAACTATGTAAAATGTAAAAATCCAAACTTTAGGTTCAAAAGTGTAAATTTAGCAAAGACTAGGGACCAAAATTGTTAATAATTAAATCCTTCATATTATGAAACTCAAATACGCTTATAATAATGTTAAAACCTTAAATTATTATGTATGAAGATACACTTACATAAAACATAAGATATGACTCCAAAACATAAGACATATATGCAGCAAGAAACAACAAAACAAGCAAAGCAAACTTAACACACATGAGATGCACATATATTACTATTTAATGAGATTGTAATTAATATAAAATAAACCTAGGAACCTTGCAGGTCAGTAGCACTTTAGATTCAGAGCATCTACTTCAAGAGCAACACAAATGTGAGTCTCATGTCCACCTTTTTACTTAAATCTTTTTGGTGCCGTAGTTTTTGCACTTAAAATTTGAAGACATTACGTGTACGGCACAAAATGTGTGATCTTCACTCATCATAAAAGTATGACAAACATCTTTGATCAAAAGATGTTGAATATGCGACAAAGGAGATGGATGGAACTACTCAAGGACTACGACTTTGAAATTAGGTACTACCCCAGCGAAGGAAACGCAGTGACTGATGTATTGAGTGGGAAAGAAAGAGAAAAACCACTAAGGGTTAACGCACTATGAATGGAAGCACAGATCGATTTGATGGATCGGTTTTAGGGTTTAGGGTACGAAATGCCCAAACGGAGGCCTTAAAAGTATAAAACTATAGCAGTGAAGAATTCAAAGGAATGAAGAAACTGCTGGATGACTGATGAGATAATGAGAATGAATGGAAGGGTTTGGATCCCGAATCAAGGCAATTGAGAGTGAATGGAAGGGAGTGGATCCCGAATCAACGCAAATTGAGAGAAATGGTGTGACATTTGGTAATTTTCCGTTACCAAACTCCGTTAGTTTCATTAGGTCTTGCATACACGTGTCATGAGCACACACTAGTTGTTGTTGAACGTTGGTGACCTAGCAAACAACTAATACTGGTTTAACTTATGTTAACTTGAATAATTATAAATTTGATAATTATTATGTGATTATGTGAATCAAGGTGTTAAGGGTTGTTCTCTTAAGTTACGAATTTCGGCTTAGTATGTGACTATGTGGATTATAAAATGCTTATGGACGGTGATTAGTATTTGTCTTGCATGTTATTAGTTGGTTTACTAAGTTTTAAAAATAAGACAGGAAAAAGGATTTTAAAATGTTAAAAAAAGTTGGTTTTACAATTTATAAAAGTTGAAAGGGGTAAAAGAGAATTGCATACCATATTTAAACAAAAAAAAAGATATCCCTAGCCCCCATTCCCCCATTTTGGCCGTAAACCCCCTTCCCCATCCTCACTTTTGCGATTTGAAGCTTTAGACACCAAGAACAAATTGATTTTGCTTGATTCCAAGTGATTCTAGCATGTAGCAAGTGATAATTCTTGATTTCTATGCGATTAAAGATTAGATTTTGATTGTTTGTCATTGATCTTGATTCTTGAAGAACCCTAGTTCAACTAACATGGTTAAACAAGAAATTGATGTTGTTTGATGATAGTATAATGTTAGTTGTATTGCATTCATGTTAGTTTATGATGATTATGCAAGACATGGATTTGAATGGTTGTTCATACCTTGCTATAAGTAGAAACTTTTATGCATGTGGTTTAGGAATTATGATGAATTGATGATGTTCAGCATGTCTAGATGATTGTTGTGAACTTGATTAGGTATAATGTTGATGAAATTATGAAGGAATTGGATGATAGATTGATTTTGGGTGTTACTTTCCCAAAAGGGAAACTTTATTGATATGAAGCATTGGATTTTGTGAATTGGGCATGTTTATGATACTAGGATCATGTTAGAGTGTTTATTGATGATTTCTAAGGTGTTGGAATGTGTAAATTGGATCATGTGAATGTTGGATGGATTGTTTGAGAAATCTAGGATCTATTGGATATGTTGAGATGTTGTTTTAGGGTAGGGAATTATGAATCATGTATGAGATTGTAATAGATCATTATGATGTATGTTAATTGGTGTGAATTGTGTTGGGTAATGTGATAATGATCGTCATACACGCTTGCGAATCTAAGGCCCCTACTTAGTAGGATTGGCAGGGTTTAGGATGTGAAGTCGTGAGTGGCTTCACATGGCATGTAGTGCATGATTGGATTCAATGTATTAATTGCTAGTTGTAATGTAATTATGTTTGTGTTGAGCATGATGTTGAGTTTAGATTTGCAAGCATTGTATGATGAAATATGCTAGATGATGATCTATATTGGTATGATGATTATGATAGAGTCTAAGATTGATGATGTGATCTTTGTGAAAGGCTTACATGGTAATAATGTGTTATGAGTTGCTAAACTTGATCAAACAAGAATTCAATTAACAAGTCACCAACGGGTCAAACGGGTCAACTAGGTCAAATGTGTCATCTTGGTTTCAAAACCCTAGGGTAATGTGTTGTTGAGCACTTAGGGTTGCTATGTTTCTCTGGTTGCACGTACTTATGTGCTCACATGTTCTAGGTAACCTTTGACGGGTTGTCTTTCCTCTCAACGCTAGCTTTGCACCTATAGTTGATTTGCGCATCAGGTGAGTTTATGCCCTACTTTTAGACACTCTCTTTTGGGGGAGACAGCATACTTGTTTACAAACACTTTACTATTATAAAATGTGCATAGTTTAACATAGTATTGTATAGCATTGAAAGACCTCACACCTTCAGATCGTTAATTAAGGAATCTAGCGGGAAATCTTGGGTAGTACTACTGGGTCTGACAAGCCCCACCATACAATTGGAGGTCAAGCGGGTGCAATATTGTTCTAAACAACTAACAGCGTAACGACCTGGTGTGTCGTGGCGGGAGGCAAACAGACAAACATAGTCAGTTTCGATCGCGAAATCACTATGGTTATTACTTATGAATATAGACTAGCTATCTATTTCAATGCACTTTTTATGTTTTACAACTATCACTGATTATGTTAAACGCAAGCTCTTGAACCCACCAACCATTGTGTTGACTCTTTTAGTATACTATTCTCAGGTCGTTAGCTTCGGCTGCCAGAAGGAGCATATCACAAGTCCAGCATGCATTTCAAACAAGCATATTATGACTTAACATTTGGTTTTGAATTGATTTCCTATAAACAATGGTTTGGCGCGTCTATTGCCAATGTTACACTTTGAGTACCTTGGGTTTGACTTATTTACAAAACGCTTCCGCACAGTTTTTAAGTTTTTAAACTCTGAAATGTTTTAATGTTATATATAGTGTTGTTCTGAGTAACTAATGACTTGGATCCAAGTTTGTTTACACGCCTCGCGGTTAAACCCCGCACGTGGATTTTGAGGGTGTGACAAGTGGTATTACACGAAGCCTATAAGACCAAGTATTCAATTGACCCCGAGAATGACAAAATGTACAAGGATCTGAGAGTAAATTGCTAGGGCACAATGCCATATGGGTAATAGTAGATCGACTTACCAAGTCAGCCTATTTCTTAGCTATAAGGGAGGATTATAAGATAGAGAAGCTTGCCAATTTATACATTGATGAAATTGAATCCAGGCATTGGGTGCCATTATCGATAATCTCCGATCACGATAGTCTTTTCACTTGCAGATTCTGGTAGTCATTTCAATAAGAACTAGGTACACGATTAGATCTATGCATCGCATACCACCCCCAAACGGATTGTCAAAGTGAGAGAACGATTCAAACGCTTGAAGACATGCTAAGGGTTTGTGATATCAACTTTGGTGGAACTTACACCTTCCTCTAGCTGAATTGTCATACAACAATAGTTACCACACCAGCATTAAAGCAGCACCATTCAAAGCACTTTATGGGCGTAAGTGTTGATCTCCAGTTTGTTGGGCTGAGATTGGGGAAAGTAAACTAACCCGAACCAGAGATAGTTCAGGAGACGACTAATAAGGTCTACTAAATTCGAGAACGTCTAACCGCTGCAAGAAATCTACAAAAGAGTTATGCGGACAACCGGAGAAACCCCTTGGAGTTCCAAGTGGGGAAAGGACTAATTCAATTAGGAAAGCGAGGAAAGCTGAGTCCAAGATGCATTGGGCTTTTTAAGGTAAACATGAGAGTCGGACCCGTTGCTTACAAGCTAGAACTACATGAGGAGTTGAGAGGCATACAATACACCTTCCACATCTCAAACATTAAAAAGTGTTTGACCGATAAGACCCTAATGTTGCCTTACACCGAGGTACAAATTAATGATAAATTGCAATTTGTGGAAAAACCGCTCGAAATCCTTGCACGCTAGGAGAAGAAACTAAGGTGAGGAAGAATCCCTATTGTAAAGGTTAAGTGGAACTCCGAGGAGGACTCGAGTTCACGTGGGAACCAAAAAAGGAAATCAAGAAGAAATACCCGCATTTGTTTAGACCATCGACCCAAGTGGCGAAAATCCGAAAAATACAAATGAAGCTCCAACCATCACTTAAAACCCGGCCGCCCTCGTAACCTACTAATGTTTTCTGTACACATTTTGTAGATATTATGACTCTGGTACGTTAAGCTAAATATTTAATAAGTAGCAGTTAACCTTAAGTAAATTTCATGAACGAAATTTCTGTAACTATGGGAGAATGTGACAACTCTAGTTTTTAGGACTAATAATATTATTTAGAAATCATATTAGGCCACACAATGACATCAAGTCTTGTATGGGAATCCCATTTAATGGGCCCGAAAACATTAAGCTTAGGCCCACATATAATCACACACCCAAATGGGCTTTGGCCTAACAAACCCTAATTGGGCCATAGGGCCATAAAACTTAATAGGCTTCGACCCACATAACAATTATGGGCCAATGGGCCACCAAAAGATTAAAAAGAATGATGAACCGACCATAATAGGCCTTGTGCCCAAAACCTTAGAAGATAAAATGTTTATCACAACATCATCAAAATGGCACTGTTTGAAGGCTTGTAAGTGTTAATCTCCTATCTGTTGGTCCAAGATGAGTTAAGCACAAATCACCAATTGAGAACTAATCAAGAATCTACCCACAATATTCATAAGATCCTAAAAAACTTGCTCACTGCTAGAGATCGTCAAAAGTACTATGCTGATAAAAGACGAAAACCCATGGAATATGATGTGGGTGATCTCGTGCTTTTTAAGGTATCATCTTGGAAGGGAATGATTCTCTTTGGAAACAAATGGAAGCTAACACCTCATTATGTGGGTTCATTCAAAATGCTTGAGCATATTAGGAAAGTAGCTTTCAAGCTTGAGCTAAAGAACCTAGCAATGTTCATCCAAGATTCTATGTTTCTAATCTGATGAAATAGCTAGCCGATGAAAATCTCCACAACCCGCTCGATGAAGTAAAACATTAATGATTCCATACACTTTGTCGAGAAATCTATTTAAATTATGGATAAGAAAATTAGACAACTCAAGCATAGCCAAATACCGATAAACAAATTTCATTGGAAATCTTAACTTGGTCTACAGTTCACTTAGAAAAACAAAGACTAAATTAAATTCAAGTATTCCCAATTTTTTGCATCAGCAGCCTCGTCGTAATCAAATTTCGAGATGAAAATTCCTTAAGTAGGTGAGATTATAACATTAGATCTATTTTGAAACATAAACCTATTTATATAAAGGGTAATTCATTATTTAATCATTTGATTAATGTTGATGATTCAAAAGATATAATTATGTCATTTATTCAATTTAATATAATTTTATAATTTATGAAATAAAATTTTATACATCTAAAGAGTTTAATACTAATTGTGAGATTTTAATTACATAAATAAAATAAGTAATTAAATTGCAAAGATTTTACATAATTTATTATGTTTATAAATTACTATAAATTAAAAAATTGAATTATTATTAATACTAGGGTTTATTAAGGTTAAAGTTGAAATTGTATTTTTCAAAACTAACTACGTACATGATCACATTTCAAACTACAGACATGAAAGGTGTATTTTTTAAAACCCAATTATTTCCCCCATTGACCAACTCAACTTTGGTAATGATTCTAACAAACTAAAATTCTCAAAACTCAAACAATACAACTCAATTAATGTAACATCTCTCCCGTTTTGAAATGTAAACCCAATTTGAAATGTAAACCCAAAGCAATTCAAGTCAATTTCGTAAATCAAAGTCGTCATTTAGTTTATTATATATTTTGGGTTTCAAAAACAACAAACATATTATTTATTCAACTAAATAAATTTTTTTACAAGTTATAAA
The DNA here is from genome assembly GCA_025506415.1 of Flaveria robusta. NCBI lineage: Eukaryota > Viridiplantae > Streptophyta > Magnoliopsida > Asterales > Asteraceae > Flaveria > Flaveria robusta. The sequence continues at coordinate 16,480,186 of CM046471.1, forward strand.
ATAAAATTTTATAAATTCTATAAGATTTCAATAATAATCATTTGTTTTAATTATTTTAATTAAAATAAGTAATTAAACTGTATTGTTTTTTTATAGTTTATATAGTTTTATAAATAATTTGACTTGTTTTAAATTAAATAGGGTTTATATACTTCAGGTGTAAATGGTAATTTCAGAAACTTAATTAAAAAGATTTTGACATAAAATGATAACATTGAAACCACAAGGACCAAAAATGAAAAATCAATTAAACAGCCCAACCTCCATCCCGTCGACCCCCGCACCTCCGACCAAACTCCCACCATCCTCCTGCAACACCCAAAATCACACAAATCGATCATTTAAATTCGATTAAACCGTTCCTTGATACTCGCAAACATGATTCGAACCCATTATGCGTTCCAATTGAATTCATTCCGTGGTTAAAAGTGTGTACTCGAAACCGAAACCTTCGATTAAACGCATTAAACTCGTTCGACAAAAAATAGTCTCGATTGAGACTATTTAAACAAGTTAAAATACCTCCTTTGATGCGAGTAATTTGTCTGAATACACAATTTTATTCACAACACACACGCACATTGATTTTAATCACCACCTTCACCTCGTTAGTTTCCCGGATGCTTTTCTACCAGAACATCATCAAATCAATCTCAATCAAGGTAATTAAGCGCATACACACTCGTTTACACATGGGGAATTAAAGCCCTATGGTTAATCGTATTAACAATCTTGATTTCATGTTCAATTCGAATCAAATTGAAACTAGGGTTTGTGTGAATTTGGGTGAAATGCCTAGTAAATGTTTTAAAGTTTGAAATCGGTTTTCGTATCAATCATAGGATTCTGTCCAGCTGGTAAAACACAGCACCCATAAACATTAGGTCAACTTTTCGAACATGGTCTCACCCACAATTTTTTAATTAGTTTTTGGTGCATTTTAAAATGCAAAAAAGTATTAACTTAAAACAAAAATCACTTTATTAATTACATTTATTTGAGAAATAATTAATTAGTTCCCAAAAAAGTATAAAATTTTAATTTCATATTTTACTCCTTTTAAAGATTATAAATATTATAAAAATGCCATAAAATTATTTATAAGTTTAAAGATTTATTAAAATCAAACATATATCATTTCAAATCATTTAAATCTATATTTATTACAATTCTAAATCATTTAATGATAAAATTAATTATTTTGTATAAAAATATATCTTAATAATTATTTGTTAAGTTAATTTTTTAATATTCAAACTGTCTTATTCAATTATCATAATTACATAATATTTGATTATTCTATTTATTTTACTATCAATTAATAATTTCAAATCTATTTTTCTTAACCAACCTATTTCATCATAAAAACAAGATCATTATTTCAAATTATTTTAATTAAATATTATACAAGACATTCAATTAAATAATCCTTTTAACAAGTTATTTAATCAATTAAGTAATAAATTAATTAATCCATTTTCCTTTCCACGTTAATATTCAAATGCGATTTTCTCAGACATTATACATAAAGTATTTTAATAACAAAATTCTATTTCACCAGTTAATCATTATTATTTCTGAAAATCAATTACTTAATCCGTTTATACAAACTAATTACAACATTTCAAGATCAATTTATTGAAACCCAAAATTCTTGTTTAAACCATAGTTTCTCATATCAATTTAGTCTTTAATCATTATATAGTTTTAATCTAAGACACTTTCCTTATGATTAAAACTGTGAGGAAACCGCTGGTGTCTCACCTAGTATATTGTTATTCTAATGACATCTTATTATCAAGTTAGTATTCATTGCCCATGTTTATGTTTTATATTTTGTGAAAAATCATGTGATTCATATTCAAACATTGTTATTCATTATTATTTTATTTCAATATTCAATTCAAAACATGCCATGTTATTAATTGTAATTATATGTGCATAATTAGATAAACTAGATAATAACTTAATCATGTATTCATTCTAGCATAGTAAAAAATAATAAATCGATTGGTTTGACAAACCCACCCCACTTGTTTATTCGCGTGATGATTGTTACCGTATTCAATCAATCAATCATAAGTTTCGTCTATGGACCAAGTCTATTCAATAATTTGGTTTGATTATTTTTGGTTTGTCTTTTATGTTACACTATTGCATTTATAAATCTTGACATTACCATGAGAATTGAATTGCGTTTCAAACATTTTAATCAATCTATATATGTATTCAAACCCGTATTACTCACCGGCTACTTCATTAGCTGACTCGTTATTTTTTCACTTGATTTCAAGCTTGCAGTTTAAAGGACTTCTATATGCACACGTAGGGATTGGACTTAATTAATTAAAGATAAATTTTATTATGTTATTTATGTTTATATTTAATTGTAATGTAATATTTGATTAGTCTTATTCAATAAAAATGTCATTTAATATTATTTCAACCTATTTAATTCCATGTGCTTTAAGCAATCGATTCACGTTTCGTCCGCCTTGATGATTCCGCCGTTGATTGGGGTGTGACAATTAAACCATTCCATTTGCTTCATAAGTGACTAATTAGATTACAACAACAACAACTTCTCAATTCAATCTTATTCTCTGCCGGTTTTTCTTATTTTCGGTTTCATCAAATCATCAACAATATGGCTTTTGTTTAGTATGTGTAATTGACAAATACACAACTAAACAAAAGCCATATGGTATCTGATTAACATCAATTTCATATTCAATTGGATCAATCTAGCATTTGGGTTTATATGGATTTGGGACTTTCGTCAATTAATACATTTTTATTTTATTAGTCGAATTAAAAGCCCACTTGTAAAACGCGAGCATACTACACTGGAGACTCGGGTTCAACCCCAGGCACCCCTTGTTATTTTTCTAAAACTATCTTTTTAGTCATTTTTGTAAATCAAAAAATTAATATTAAATTATTAATTTAATTTTGTAAATTAGTACTAAACTAAGAATTTGTTAATTAGATTTTAAAAATATATAAAATTAAATAGTCGGTCATATATCAACAAACGAATATAGGTTTATAAGAACCCTAATTGAGCACAAATAGAGATTGTCGACAAATGATAGTGAGAAAAACACAATAGTACCATGTACATCAAGCTCATATAGTTTTATTCATTCATTACTTAATGAATACATGTTATTAGATGAAACCTAAATAAACACAAAAGAATATGTTAAAAGGATTAATACGAGAAACACACAATAACATAGTCACCACCGTGGGGGAAAGGTGAAAAGAGAACCACTCAATGACACCTATCTCCTTTGATGTCTGAATAAATAAAATAAAGAAGAAAAATTATAAGGATTAAGGTTCCACCGTTCGTAAATGAAGACACAAAGACAATAGCGAGAAACAAATATGAATGACCCATGAAGTGGGAGCGGAAGAAAAACCGCATGTGGCCTAGAACATTACCCCATGGCCCATGAAAACGAGTTATCAAAAAAGCTCGGTGAAGAAAAAACAACCCTCCCCTAGGTTCAAACCCTGGTGAGTAAGATCTTAGCTTGCGGCGTCTGTCGCAAGGATAACTAGGTTTCTTTGGTTATAACTCCTCAGAAACAACTCATTTGTACAAACATTTAATTGGGTAAAACAAAAAAAAAAAAATTTGGTGTAATAAAATGCCAACACCTAACTATTCATCAGCCGTTAAATTTCATATAGAGTTAATATAGATAATGTCTTGTTTAAATATAATCTTCAATTAGTATATTATTCTAATTCTAATTCACGCAGGTTAAATAAATATAAATATATAAATTTAGATCATATTGATTTAGTCAAGATACTTGAATAAGAATCTTCGATATATAAACAATTTAGAACATAATTTTTTCATTTATTGTTTCAATACTAATTTTAAATTTATTGGGCTAACAATCAAATCAATTTTGACATGTAGTTTGGTTTTGGTCAACATGATTCTTATACAATTTATTCTAGTATATATGTCAAACACAACTATATCCATTTACCCATATTTTCATAATATAGTATAATTTTATGTAACTCAAATATTCCTTAAACATATTCATAAATGTCCATTTACCCATCTTTTTCACAATATAGTATAATTTATTAAATTCATGTAACTCACATATTCCTTAAACATATTCGTAGATACAATTTTCTATCACAGGGATTAAAGCAACCAATAAGCGTAGGAGAAACAAATCTTCCTACATATGATGTACTAAGCTACAAGCTTATTTGTGTGTATAATATGTATTTAAAAAATCACTTTTAGAAACTTATCACATATTATATTTATTGAAGTAGGATCAGAATTAGCAGTAGTAGCAGCTGCGGAATTTACAGCAACACTTTTAAAAGATTTTAAAATATTATATGAACATAATTTATAGTTTCATAAGTCGTAAGGTGTATGATGATTAAATATATGGCTCATATGAATTCACTATTTGTTTGATACTCTTAACAAATTTAAAGTAATCAAGTATTAAAAAAATAAGAAAATTCTATTTGAATTCTCTCTAGTGTTAATTTGTTTGAGGTTTTTTTTTATTCTTTGATTTCTCTTCATTAGGAATGTTCATTATTCAAATCAAGTTACACTTTTGATCTATTTATAGTCGAATACGAATCAAATTCGAATTTGATTTTGATTCGAATTCCATTATAGTAATTCTAGTAAGCTTATGTATAGTAACATTATAGTATATATAAGTTCAGATGAGACCGCCTGAAAAGTGATAGTTTCAAAAAATGGATTTGGGTTATGTTTAATATTTTTCTGGGCTGATTGATAAATGAGTGTAGGCCTTAAAAGTTTAAATCTTGAACATCCTAATTCAATATTTTATATTATTTTACTAGGGACTATTTTTATGTTGTTTTAATTATCTTTTTATGCTTCTTATGTTTATTTTAAAATGGCATACGAACTAGATTCATAAAGTTTTAGAAAAGTAGGGATTTAGTTTTTTTTCAAATTTTCATATTTTTTATATGTTTTTTTCTTTTGGAATAACTTTGAATTTGATTCAAAATCGAATAAGCTTTATTATTTTGAATACTATGAATTTATTCGAATTTCAATCAAATTTGAATTCATTTTTAAAAATTTCATGCTTGAATAATTCGTTCAAGAAGATGAATGCATTCGTGTATGTAACATTAAGAGCATAGAAATCATATTATTTTTTAATTTTATATATATACCTTTCAAATTAATGTTTTAGCTTTGTGATTACACTAGCATTTGTGGTCCCTTTTTACGCCTCATGCGATTATATCTTTTTACCCATGTTTTTCACAATATATTATAATTTACATTTGATTCACATACTCCTTAAACCTATTCATATTTATACTAATAATCATCATAGATTTAAAACTACCATCACTTGAGGATGAACATATTTCACTAGATATTATATACGCTGCTAAGCTACAAGCTTTTTTGTATGTATTATATCTATTTAATAATCAATTTTAAAAACTTCTAGATTTAAAGCAATAGTAGTAGTAGTATTAAAAGACTTTAAAATATTATATGAATAGAAATTACAGTTTCATAAGTAGTGGGGTCTATGATGATTAAATATATGGTCTCGTGTAAATTCACTACTTCTTTGATACTTCAAAAAAATTTAAAGTCATAAAATAATAAGACAACAACAAAACCCACTTTGAATTCTCTCTAGCGTTAGTTCATTCGAAGTCTTTTTTTATTCTTCAAATTATCTCCATTTTAGGAGGGTTCATTATTTGAATCAAATTTGACTGAAAATTTTTGAATTAGACTTTTGATCTATACGAATAGGATTTTATTTATTTTCAAATAATTAAGTCGAATACGAACTAAATTGAAAATTGGTTTTCACATAATTTTTATATTTCAACATGGGTTATGTTTATAACACATACAAACTAGATTGATAAAATTTACGAGAAGTAGCGATTTATTTTTTCTTTTCAAATTTTCATATTATTATATGTTTTTCTGGAATAACTTCGAATCTGATTCAAATTCAAATGAGCTTTATTAAATCGAATACAATGAATTTATTCGAATTTGAATCAAATTCGAATTCATTTTTATAAAATTTCATACTTGAATAATTCGTTTGAAGAAGCACCTCTACTCTCTAATTTTAGACATACAATCCAATCGGGCAATCTACCTAGGTTGGGATGTTAGTGGTCATCTTTTATTTAACCGATTGCTCATTTATGGACTCATAACTCTGATCTTCACTTAATAATAAGATGTGTAAAGAAGAAAATTTGTTAATGTATTACAAGGATTAAAAAGAGGGTGGTCATTGAGATAGCCCAATATGCAAAATTATATTTTGTTCTACAAATGATGGAATGTGAAGAAGATGAATTCATTCATAACATTTAGAGCATAAAAATCATATCATTCTTTAATTTTTTATCTGTCACCTTCTTATTAAAGTTTTTACGTTCTTATTACATGAACATTTGTGGGCCCCTTTTTACGTGTCGTGCAATTATGTTCTTTTACCCATCTTTTTCAAAATATATTATAATTTACTTCTAACTCACATACTCATTAAACATATTCATATCTATACTAATATTCATCATAGGATTAAAGCAACGCATAACTTGAGGATCAACATATTTTACTACATATTATATACGCTGCTATGTGACAAGCTTTTTTGTATGTATTATACATATTTAAATAATCACTTTTAGAAACTTATAGAATTAAAGCAACAGTAGCAGCATTAGCTGGAACAGTTGTCTTAAAAGACTTTAAAGTATTATATGAATAAAAATTATAATTTCATAAGTCATAAGGTCTATGATAATTAAATATATGGTCTTGTACGTATAAATTCACTACTTGTTTGATACTTCAAAAAGTTCAAGTCATAAAATAATAAAACAGCATAAAAATCATCTTTGAATTCTCTCTAGCGTTAATTCGTTTGATGTCTTATTTTTATTCTTCAAATTCTCTCCATTAGTATGGTTCATTATTTGAATCGAATTTGACTAAAAAATTTCAAATTAGGCTTTTGATCTAAGCCATTCGGATTTGATTCATATTCAAATGATTAAATCAAATACGAACTCAATTCGAATTCAATTAGAGTAATTCCAGTAAAGAATACATAAATATAAATATATATATATATATATATATATATATATATATATATATATATAATTTTGTATTTATAGCAATATTATAGTATATAAGTTTATATTTTTATAGTTATAAAAAATGTATGAGGGTTATGTTTAATATTTTTATGGGCGGATTGCTTAATAGAGTAAAGGACTTAAAAGTCTAAATCTTTAACACCCTCATTCAATATTTTGTATTTGTTTATTTGAGAATATTTTTATGTCTTTTTAGTTATCTTTTTATACTTTTTATGTTTATTTTAATTTGCCATACAAACTAGATTGATACAAATTTAAAAAAATAGCGATTTTTTTTTTAATTTTCATATTTTTATATGTTTTTTTGAGAATAACTTCGTATTCGATTCAAATTCGAATAAGCTTTATTAAATCGAATAACGTATATTTATTAGAATTTGAATCAAATTCAAATATATTTTTTGAAATTACATACTTGAATAATTCATTTGAAGAAGCACCTCTACTCTCTGGTTTTAGACATACAATCCAATCGGGTTAATCTACCCCTGGTTGGGATGCTATTGATCCTCTCCGATTTAACCAAATGCTAATTTATCGCCTCATAACTCTGATCTTCACTAATTAATAAGATTTGCGAAACAGAAAATGTGTTAATGCATCAATAGGATTAAAAAAAGGTGTTTATTGTCATAGCCCAACGTGCGAATTATATTTCGTTCTAAAAATGAAGGTATATGAAGAAGATTAATGAATACTTGTACGTAACATGAAAAGCTTATAAATCATATCGTTCTCTAATTTTTTTTAATTATAGCCTTCTATCTAAAGTCTTACCTTCTTGAGAGCATTTGTGGTCCCCATCCGCGCGTAATGAGATTATGTTTTTTTATCCATCTTTTTCACAATATATTATAATTTACTTATAACTCATATACTCCTTAAACCTATTAATATCTATACTAATATTCATTATTGGATTAAAATAACTCATTACTTAAAGATGAACATATTTCACTACTTTATTAGATCATATTATTATTAGTGTTTAGTATTGATTATTATAAGGGTTGAGCCCACAGACCTGGTTCAGGTTTCTAGAATTTCTTATAAATTCTATATAATATAATCATAACCTATTAATAATATTCATTCAGTATTTTACCATCTTACATGGTATTAGATCCTTAGGGTTTTGGGTATCTTTTTCTCCGTAGCATCGTCACAAAAACATACAAACCCTAGCTGTCGCCACCGAGTTTAAACCCTAAATAGGGCGGTGTGCCGCCACTGCCGCCGCCCTGTCCCACCTTTGTTTTATGTTCGTTTTTTCTATATTTTCTAGTTGTTGAATAAACATTCGTTATTGGTTGAATATTTAAACCTATTATCTAACTCTATTCTCATGGTTGTTCACATCCATTCTCTTGAGTCGTTTCTGGATTATGACTTCTAACGTGCAGAAGTCAATATATTTTCTTTTTTTCTATTTATTTTCTTTCTATTTATCGGTGTTTTAGCCGCACCAAGGATCACGGTCCACGCACACCGAACTCAAGCTACGTTTTGATTTGATTTTTTTCTTTTGTTAGATCTAAGGATCTTAAAACCTGATCTATGGATCCAAGAGACCGCCATTTGATCATGGTTAGCGGTCTTGTTTTCTTTTTCTTTTTTATATCTACATATGTCATCTTTTGATATACGGATCTAAGAGACTGCCGCTTGCTAGCCTCGAGACAATGCCAACGACTACGTTTGTTAGTAATCACATTATCACTCCGGAAATCAAGAACCAATGATCTATCAAACGCACTATTGATAGCACAATCAACCAAATTTTGGATGACAACATCAAGCACAATATTAATTTGTTGGAAAAAGTTTGGATATTCAAGTTGATCGAAGCATGTTTATCATATTATTTTTGGTTTTATGTTTTTTTTATGTTTTTCAGTGTTAGCGTACGGTTACTTCTGCTATGACTGCAGGGGAGCATTAGACTATATTATTATTAGGGTTTAGTATTGACTATTATTAGGGTTGAGTCCATGGGCCTGGTTTAGGTTTTTAGGGTTTCTTATAAACTCTATATAATGTAGACAAAAAACTATCAATAATATTCATTAAGTTTTTTACCATTGATATGCTTAAAATTATACATGTTAATAATGCATATTGTCCCCCGTTTTGAATGCTTTTTTGTCACAAATTCATTTAGAACGACATCTAATCATATTTTATATGAATTTTGTAGGTTTGGATGGTGACTTAATGAATTTGATGAAAAACTCAAGAAATAAGTGAAATTTGGCTACTGACATGGCCATGTCGCATTCTAACATGACCATATCAGGTTCAATTCAAGCTTTACATGTCTGATGCGCGACATGGCTATAAGGATTATAGAAGAGGCTGATGCACTCAAAACAGTCAAGGTGCCACAAGAAGCATAGCAGACATAACAAAACGTCCAAGGCACAACACTTAACTACACGGGAACTTAGTCAAACAGGTCATGCGAAAACAATCTTATTCGCGCGAGAACTATCAGTCATACCAAAACCTTCTCCTCGCATGAGAACTATACAATCGCGCGAGAACATATTCAAATTGAAACCCTTACAACCCACGTCATCTAACTCGCGAGAGAACTATCATTCCACGCTAGAACTTAAAAATTTCCCGCCAAAACGCATCCTAACCTGCCTAAGGTTGAAAAATCCAAACAACATCATAATACCTCATTACAAGCATAAATAAATAGGTTAGTATGCATAATAGCCTCAAAATATGTAAAAACTTGGAAAAAGGGGGCTAGAAACTCACTTTCTTTGAAACTACATATACACGCATTTGATTCATCAAAAACCATCACCTGCTACGTAAACAACTTGGTGTATGATTTCTTAACTTAAACACTTCAAATCTTCACTTCTTCTCTCTAACTTCTCGGCTTTTCTCTCTCTACAGCAGCAAACTTTTCGCGCGATAGTGATGCGAGAACTTCAGTCTTGTTCGGTCCATTGGAAATTTTAAGGTGTTATAGTAACACATAAGTTACTAGATGCATTCATAAATAAACAAAATGATAAAATAACATATACAGACTTTAAAATTACATGCTTAAAATGAAGTAATCCCATACATACTAACTTACCTAAAAAACATGAAAGACAAATTGGTTCCAAAGATAAAACCCACAAAACTCAAATGAGCCAAGTAATGTAGTTGCTGTTGCCTAAAAATGGTTACCGAGAAAACCCTAAAGTGGGTACTAATAAAATCCTAAAAGAGGTAAATGTCCTAGATGATACAAAAATGATTCTAGAAGAATAATATAAAGTTCTAGAAGAAAATAAAAATGCCTCCAAAGATGAATATAAAGTTTGAGAAGAGAATGGTATTTCATGAATAACGAGATCCCGATAATTATGTACAAAATAGTATAATAAATTTAACCGAAGTGAAACACATGTGAAATGATAAATTTACATATGCTATAGCAACATATGTAATCAAGAAAAAGTATTACATTACTACATTAAAATCAATAGGATCGAATATATTAGTTGAATTCAATGATATACTATAGCAGAAACAGAATAATCACAGATGAAAAAAGTAGATATACTCATAAACTTTTTTCTATATTGATAATGACTTGTTCAAAATACAATCAAGAGTTGTTTAGATTTGTGAATAGAGTTGTGTATAGAGTTGTAGGAGTTGTAGAAAGAGTTGTAAAAGAGTTATAAAATTTTCACCAATTCTATCTATTTATAGGTCTTATGTAATAACCTAAACATTTACTTAACTACCCTGACACATGATCTTGAGTAAATAAGTGCGAAAGTACAAATAGCTGTATAAGCACTTCTTTTGTTCTTCAGCTATGACAACCCTGATTTTTTGGCCCGAAAATTTTTTCGAACTTTCATGGCCCACACATCATAATGGGCTTTGACTTACCAAACTAATGTGGCCTTGGTCCAATTAAATAAAAACAATACCTAAAAGTCCAACATCTATAAAACCCAAAATGAACTATCATTGCCCAATAAGCAATCCTCGTACTTATGTGAACCCTTAAACTCATGAAGTAGCTATCGTTCAATAAACTAAAAACTTATAAACATGATTACGTGAAATGCCAAATATACACAAATTAATAAATGTAACAATTCAATATAATCATAAGGCTTAACATTATATATACACATTTAAACTATGTATACGTCTAACAATTATGATTTTTTTCAAAGTATACATATTTATACTTAATAAGAAAAAGTATTGCAATTAAAAAAGCATTAAAAGTCAAGAAGCTTATAAAAAGAAAAAGAACTTTTATAAGTTAAATAATACTTACACTTTAAATATTTAGATAAATAAAATAAAGTATTTGTAATGTTTAACTAGGGGATCTTAGAAAATCATACCTAATCTAGATAAAATCCTATGAAAATCCTATCATATCTTTAATAAGAGAAAAACCTATATGCATATAAATAGACACATATAATATATATTTACATATACACGCAAACATTTACACATAAGCCACATGCATATGATTTCATTCATGCCCATATTTAGTCCATACACCTATACACACAGCCATGTTACATACATACATACTTACATTCATAGATAATATACAACACACACACACACACACACACACACACACACACACATATATATATATATATATATATATATATATATATGGGAGGGATCAAATGAAAACCATAGTTTTAAGAGAAAACCAAGAAAATCACACTAAACTAATCATATTTTTTTCTTTTTTCTTTTTTCATTTTTTAATTAAAAGGTTAATTAAGTAATTTGGCACCATTTATTTTAGGAAATTGTATATTCTTTTAAATTTCTTAATTACTCTTTTAGTATATTAACTAAATCATTATCTTTCTCTCTCTTTCTCTTTAAGCTTAAAATCAAACTATCAACGGTTCTTCAAATTTAATAAGAATGTATATGAAGATGAAGAAACAAAAAGATCCAGTTTTAAGTGAACGAGAATGGTGACGGAGAGACCGACGCTCTTTGAAACCAGTAAAACTATTAAAGAAATCGATGATGATGATGAATAAATCGATGACAGTAAGTTGTTGATGATGATGTACAACGCTGAAGAACAATGATGATGATGATGACGAAATCCAAATGCTGAAGAACAATGATGATTGTTTATGTATACGTTCCTACGTAAAGAAGCTTAAGTCATCTTCTATTAAAATCGATGAGGATGATGATAGAAGTTGTCTTCTTCCGATTGATGGGGGACATATTTGTAACTACGAGCTACATTGTAAAAGTACGCTTTTTCTAATAAAGAAAAATGATTACGAGTGTGGCAAAACCCAAGATTTTCTATTGTTCATCAAAATCATCTAATTACTTTAGAAATGAGGTTTCTTTATGTGCAAAGCCTAGATTTCATTTTTGGAAGATTTATGTATATATTTCTTGAATTGCTTACTACATGTAAACTTGATTAACGATAAATCAAGACATATGTATTTACCATAGTAGGTTACATATATGTACCTCTATTCTTTTAAACCTTTAAGAACGATGAATGTTCAAGACGTGTTTATTTAACCCGGTGAGTTACGTATATGTACTTCTATTATTAAGTAGGAAATGGAAAACATTATTTGGATACATATATGTATCTTATTATAAATTGTAGCGAGAAATTATTTTTATATTTTACCATCTTCTGTTGTATATTAATTAATTATATGTATTCTATATATATGTATCATTATGTTTACATATATGAAACTATGTTTTAGGTTTTCTACAAGTCCTTTTTATATGGTTGCTTTAGATTTTTTATAATTTACATATTGAATACTAAAAAGATTTCTTTTTTATGTTAGGATTTGATGGAAAAAAATTGACGGTGAATCTTTTTTTAATGATTTGATAGGATGTTAAATTGACTTCAATTTGTTTGTAAAAAGAATGTATAATGTTGACTGTTTGTTTTTCTTTTTATGGTGATTTGAAAGTAAGAATGATGAACTCGAATGTGTGATGATGATGATGATGATGGGTTGAAGAATATGATGCATCAAAGATGATTATGGGTCAGGCAATTATCAAAGCATGTGGTTTGAACACAATGGAACATGATGAATATTTTTGTTACATATATGTAACACTTCTGTTACATATATGAAACAATACTATTACACATACGTACATAACATTATTTGATTATTAACTTTCTTCTTATGTTTGTGACATTTCTCTTACATTTGCATCAATTGTAACCTTATTTCATGACATTGTTCTAAAACAAATGTGTATTTCATGTTATATATTTAATTTATTATGCATACGTGCTTCATGTGTTTGTTGATGAACGGTTTATGCATATGTAACAAGAAAGTTACATATACGTAACTTAGTTTATATACAATGTTTAGAGTCTAATGTTTTTCAACTATTAAGTATGTATAACTTACCAAATTTACTTATGCGTGACATAACCTATTTAATTCTGGCTTAAAGAAAAATATATAGTTTAGGAGAGAGAAATGAAAAGTTAGTAAATAAAAAAATGGATTAGAATAGAGGAAAGAAAAACATAAATTATGAAAAGTCAAATGATTTTTTATTTGGACTAAACTACCCTTTTGTATTAAATACTTGTCATAATAACTTCATACTTATTTCAATAATGCCACTATTGATATTAGCCTTTGATTAAATATGATCAATGGTTAGACAGTGGTTTTCATAGTTTTCATTAGAACCCTCATATATATATACATATATATATACACACATATATATATACGTATATATATATGTGTGTATATATATGTATATATATATATGTGTATATATACACACATATATACATATATATACATATATACACACGAGACATACATAAATAGATACACATGTATGTTTAGTACATATTTATATAAATATAACATGTGTAGGTTGATAATTTTTATAAAAATCCACCAAATCTTTTTATGATATTCCTAGCATCCTAGTTAACATCCTAAAAAATCACTTAAGCAATAAAATCCATCAACTAATATCCACAAAATCCCTTAATTTGTCCTACTCTAAGATATCAAATGCATATCTTGAAATAAACAAGATCTTGTTCCCTTTATATCTTCTCAAAGCCGCCAAAAATCTTTTCTCTCTTTTCATTAGCAAATTACACCACCAAAACCCCACCAATTTTTCACATGTAAATCCTCTAAGTTTTCCCACATATCTAACTCAGATCTACCAAGATTTCAACCTCCAAACCAGCTTCAAAGCAATACTTCATAGAATCTAGGACTGCTGTGCTATCGTGACTTTATCACCCAGTTGAAGGTAACAAACGAACTCCGAATCACGTATTTCTTTTTCCTACCACCTTCGACTTTAATAATATTTGTTTGGCCAAAAACCCTGGTGCATTGGAGCTCTATATTAGATTAAGTTTTATCTACAAAAAAGATCACAATTTGGTATTAAACTCTCCATTCTTAACATAGTTTCTTTCTCTATTTTCTTTACATACATACTATACGTACATCCATACATCATGACACACACACACCCGTATATATGTATATATACATACACACATGTCTGTTGAGTCAAGTCCTGATAGGTCTAGATACATTGTATAGGCTTAGAACTTTAATCAATATTTTGTAATAAACTTCTGTAAATCATTATCTTAATGTATGCTTTATATGTATAGGTTAACCCATAACTATGTTAAGTTATATGTGTTATTGCAGGTTTAACAGCATACTTAGTCAATTTCACAAAATTAACTAAGTGTGAGAAACATCTACGGATGAACATCTTTGTTCTTCCATAGACAATCTCCTGAAACAAAGCAAAGTGCATCCGGGGGACTTCTGCGGAAGAACAACTTGTTGCAGATGAAGTTTAAGTGAAGACTCCTACGGAAGGCTTAACTCCTACGGTAGACTAATGATCTACGGAAGACCAATACTTGGTGAAGTGGCATGTACTTCACCAAGTACTTGAAGTCAACAAGTCAAACACTGAGTGATGTCATAAAGTCAACTCCTACGGACGACTTTAACTCAGTTAGAGAATGTGTCATATCAGAACATTCTCTGAGTAACTTTCTTACTATGGTAAGAAAGAAACTGTTCCCAAGAAATTTACTGTTACCTTAACAGTAAATCTTTAAGCCTATAAATACAGTGTATAGGCTATAACTTTCATGCACGGCTGAATACCTAACAATACAATCAATCAATCACAATCAAACCCTAGCAGCGGCAACATCATTTACACCAAAATCATCAATACAATCATAGCAATCATCATCATTAGCAATCATTATTTGTTCTTTTGTAATCATTAATATGTCTTTTTAATGAAATACTTTTGAACCAAATCTTATTTGTTGATGTATAGTAGTTAATTGGTCTGTTCTTCATTATTACTTATTACTACATTTGTTATTTCGTATATAATCAATCAACAACGAATAGTGATAATTCCCCAATCATTATTCGAATTCAATCTAACCTGATAATTCCTGATTGCGATCCTTGGATTCACAGGTGGTATTAGAGCCACGTGCTCATTGATTTAGATTGATTGATTTATCAGTGTTAGATTTGTTTGATTAATTGTTTATATCATTCGATGTATCAGTTTTCTGACCCGATCCATTGATTTTGAGTAAAATTGCTTTTAATTGTTCATCACATCTTGGGAGTTTGTAACCCAGATTCAATGGTGTTATAGAATGAACTGATTTGAGTTAGACTTATCAATAGCTAACAAAGGCATTATACTTAACGTTTTGGTGTAAATCATTTTAAAACAATCAAACTGTGATTTGTCATTCAGCGAGTACTGTTACATTGGTCGGTTAACATTAGTCTACATACTTATTAATTGATACGTAGATCTGTGTTATTGACTGATAATCAACAATTGTTCAAGTCAATTGAACAAAAACATATCAACAAACATTCTCGATTTGATATTAATATTAATATTCATTGAGAGGAATAACTGATTTGTGACTGCAATGACTTAATTAACTCGATAATTTAGAGTTTGTCATTAATTAGTTCATAGCCGAACGAAGTCTGTTTTAGTTGAAAATGAATCCATTAACCAAAATGAGTAATTCCTTTGGTGGATCATCATTCCAACCCCCAAAGTTGGAAACTAAAGCGGATTTTAAATCCTGGAAAATCAAATTCAGGAATCATGTGAACTACACTGATTATGATTTGTGGGTATCAATAAATGAAGGCCCGTATATTCCACCAGCTCTTGGACCGGATTATAAAGATCATAATCAACCCATAAATACAAAAGATCTATTACCTGAAGATGCTAAAAAGGTTAAAGTCGATATTAGAGCATACAGTTTACTTAGTATGGCTTTACCACAAGATATACTAATCAGGTGTGAGAACTACAAAACAGCAAATTCCTTATGGAAGATTCTGCATACTCTCTGTGAAGGGAGTGATGAAATCAGAAGCATAAGGAAGGATACTCTTCGCTCCCAATATGAAACATTCTATCATATTGAGGGTGAATCAGTCCCTCAACAGCTCCATAGGTTCATGCAATTGGTGACCGAGATGAATATCTTGGAATTGAAATATACCAATGAGGAGTTAAACAAAAAGATGCTCCATACTTTGCCTGAAAGTTGGAAGCAGACTATATCCATGTTCAAGAATACTCTTGATCTCAAAACCATTGGTTTGGATACATTGATAGCTAAGGTAGAAGCTCTTGAAATGCATGAAAAACCAAGAAACAAGAGTGTGAAATCACATGTAGCTCCTTATCAATTTAAAGAAACTAAAAGTGCTGAAAGTTCTTTTATTACCAATCATGATGATAACAGCACTTGTACTTTGAGTGAAGATGAGGAAGAAGTTGGTTTCTATGCCTTAAAGCCTTCAAGATCAACCTCTCAAAGTAAATCATCAAAGGAAAAAGGGAGATCTGATGATAGAAAGGATTCATCTACATCATCAGCAAAGACTTCCCCCAACAACAACAATCAAGCAAAGTTCTGGACTCTAAAGAACAAAAAGCAGCATTTGCAGCTTTCAGTTCAAGCTTTCAAGCTTATTTGGACAGCACCCTCACACTTGCTAACATTTTTCAACAAGACCTGACTTCATCCAGATGAAGTAGAAGAAATGGATATCTAGTGGCAAATGGCAATGATTGCATACAGAGCCAAGCAGTACTTGAGGAGAAATAAAAACTTGGCTGCAGCAGGTAGAACAACCAAGATTGGAGTTGATAAGTCAAAGGTGAGATGTTTAAAATGCAATCTCTAT
This sequence comes from Flaveria robusta, assembly GCA_025506415.1. Lineage (NCBI taxonomy): Eukaryota > Viridiplantae > Streptophyta > Magnoliopsida > Asterales > Asteraceae > Flaveria > Flaveria robusta. Next base: position 16,497,696 of record CM046471.1, read on the forward strand.
GGACATTTCTCAAGAGAGTGCAATCAACAATCAACTTCTGACATAAGGCAAAATCAGCAACATCAGTCTCACCAACATCAATCTAATCAACCATCATCAACTTCAAGATCCTTCAGACAGCCTCAGTTAACTAACTCATCCCCACCAGCCACAAGTTCATCCGCAGGGCCAAGCAATTCCAAAGAAACTGGACTTATAATTTTACAAGATGGAACATGTGACTCGAGCATGTATGAGAAGGAGGTGTTGGAAGAAAATCAAGCTCTAATGGCCAACATGGAGAACAAAGTCCCACCTATGGCTAGAGAGGTAAGAGATAGATTGTGTTCATCAATGTGTGTAGGGGAAGTTGAAAGGTATAGAGTCCATGCTCAACAACTTGCTAACAAAGTAAAAGAAACAATGGTTTTAAATGAATCTCATGTAAGAGAGCATAAACTATACCAAATCAAAATCAATTGTTTGTAAAAAGATTTAGATAAATTTGTTTCTGAAAACTACAACTTAAAAGCACAAGTTGAGCATTTGACCACTTCCTTAACAAAATCCATGTCTGATCATGCATCAACTAAAGTGAAACTTCAGAAGTTTCAACTGTCATCTTAGCAATATGAGAAATTGTTAAATTCTCATATTGAATCAAAGAACAGGTATGGGTTGGGATTCAATGCTGTTACACCTCCTCTGAATGATAATTACACACCCTCACCTGAGTCTATGACAAACAGTTTATCAAACCATTTTGTGTTAAGTACAAACTTTGAAACAAAAATTAATCAATTGATAAATAGTAATGATTCTAAGGTCAGTGAAACTGACTCTTCTGAATGAGAATTAGTTAAACAAAATTACTCAAAAGTTGACCATGATGAATTTGATGACTTGGATGAGTCTGATGAACATGTTGAGAAAACAGTGAATGAATTGGGTCTTGGTAAGAATGTTTCATTTGAACCAATCATTCCCAAAGTTCTTGAAGAAATAAAGCTGCCTTATCCTCCTAAGCAAAGAAATATGTTGAAAACAATCTGCAAGAGGATAGCTCAACTGAATGAAGGTCTTCATGAGCTCAACAAACAGCAAAAATCAACTGAAGATAGTGTGAAACTCACATCTACGAAAGAAATCAAAATCTCTTCCGCAGAAAAAGCAAAGAAAACACCATCTACAGATCTCCGGAAGAAGAAAAATGCTAATCAATCATCATCCGTAGCAAATCCCTGGAAGCAAAAATTTGTTGAATCCGTGGAAGATCAGCGGAAGCAAAAAGCAACAAACATCAAGAAAGCCAAACAAAAGAGTGTGAATCCTAAGCAACAAAAGTTATCTGCTGCTAAACAAGAACTCTTTGATATCATGTCAGGGAAAAGCAAGGATTCATCAGCTGCCAAGTTTGAAAGAGAATTTGCAGAACAGAAAAGGAAGAAGAAAGGGAGTGTGCATGACAGTGATGAAGAAGAAAAGAATTGTAAATGGTGTGACATGAAAAATCACAATACTAAAGATTGTTACTTCAGCAGCTACTGTTCCATTTGTAATATGAACAATCACATGACTTCTGAATGCTACTTCAACAAATACTGTGCAATTTGTAACAAAAATAACCATTCCACTCACGAATGTTATTTCAACAAAAAGAACAAAACAAATAGCACAAAGAAGCAACAATCAGAAAAGGCTGAATCAGACTCTTAATCAGGTGATAGTCAAGAAGATTCAAAGCCAAAGAAGCAGCAGCAAAAACAGAAGCTGCCAAAAACAAAGAAGCAACCATCTGCTAATGGTAAGCCTTTGAAGAAGAAAGAAAAACCACATCATCAACTTAGAACTCCTCACAAAAAGGTGGATTTGACAGAGAAGACAACAAATACGGATGACACTTTCTTTGATCATTTTGAAAAGGGTACTCAAATACCACAATCAAAATCTAAAGATGATGAAACTTTTTTCAATCAGGGATCATCATCAAGATCAAATCAAAATCCAAACAAAAAGAAGGTGACAGAAGATGGGATTGAGAACCAAGAACAAGGGTCCACAAATACATTTCAACAGAGTCATCCTCACCACAAACAAAACATAATGAATCAATTGAGTCTAAAGTTAACACTGAATCCTCAAGACTTATTCATAAGGGAGTAACAATTTTAGATACTACTGGTAAACCCAAGATCATTAAGGCTTGGGTTCCCCATTCTAATTGATCTCTTTACGTGTGTAGGAACAAACATGGAGGACTGACAACAAGTGGTATGTTGACAGTGGTTGTTCCAGGCATATGACAGGAAACTGTTCTCTACTCCATGATTTCAAACATAAAAATGCCTCCTATGTGGCATTTGGTGGGGATAAGAAGGGAGGTAAAATTGTTGGTGAAGGAATGGTAACTAATGGTGTACTCAAGTTTGAGAAAGTAAATTATTGTGAAAATTTACAATACAATTTACTGAGTGTATCTCAAATTTGTGATCAAAATTATACCAGTCTATTTGATAACACTAACTGTTATATTCTTAAGCCAGGTTTTCCCATTCCAGAAGACTAGATCCTTCTTAAAGTATCAAGAAAAAGGAACACATATGTTTTGGATATGAATAATACTACACTCACAAGCAATGAAACATGCCTGCTGTCTAAGTCATCAGAAGATGAATCTCAGTTGTGGCATAAAAGGCTTGTTCATTCCAACATGAAGAACATGAACAAATTGGTGAAAAATGACCTAGTCATTGGACTTCCAAAAAGAGAATTTTATTGTTCCAATCATTGTTCATCTTAATATAAAGGAAAACAACATAGAGCGTCACATAAATCCAAAACAATCAACATAAACTTAACACCACTCAAATTGCTTCACATGGATCTATTTGGTCCAACCAATATGATGAACATTGGCAAAAGGCAATATTGTTTGGTGATTGTGGATGATTTCACTAGATTTACATGGGTCTTTTTCTTAAAACAAAAGAGTGAAACATCAGAAAAATTAATGGAGTTTGTCACTAAGATTGAAAATCAACTTGATTTAAAAGTTAAAATTTTTAGGAGTGATAATGGATCTGAATTTGTTAATAATGTTCTAGATTCCTTTTGCAGGAATAAAGGCATAGCAAGGCAATTTAGTACTCCGAGGACACCACAACAAAATGGAGTTGCTGAAAGAAGAAACAGAACTCTCATTGAAGCTGCAAGAACAATGCTAGTTGACTCACAATTGCCAATCACCTTTTGGGCTGAAGCAGTGAACACACCATGCAATGTACAAAACATAACTTTAATTGTCAAAGAACATAACAAAACACCATATGAGCTCTTATTTAAAAGAAAACCTTTCATAGGATAGCTTAGAGCTTTTGGATGTCATGTGTCTATTTTAAACACAAAAGAACAACTGGGAAAGTTTTCTGAAAAATCCTATGATGGTTTCTTTGTTGGGTACTCCTCAACATCTAAATCATATAGAGTTTATATTCCACAGCAAAACATTATGGAAGAAACACCTAATGTTTCATTTGATGAATCCTTATTTCCAAAATATGTTAAAGGATCATCATGGTTGTTTGATATAGATGCATTAACAAACTCATTTAACTCTGGTTATTTGAATACTGCAGGTTCTACGGATACATGCTATCCATATGTTCCTCCAAACATGAATGAAGTCTCATTATCTGCTGATCCTCCAAGATCATCACAACACTTTTCAAGTGTTTCTGTGTCTGGCACTTCATGTCCTCCAAGAACTACAGTACATGATCAAACAAACAATTCAAAATCTTTAGATGTTTCCCCTACATCCAGAGAAACGATAACTACATCCGCAGATGTTTCCCCGGTCTCAGGAGATGCTGTAATACATTCTGAGGAAACCAAGTCAGCAGCTCAACAAACAACATCCGTAGATGTTCATGTAACTCATGCGGAAGCACGAAACACATCCGTAGATGTTCCTGCGGAAGTTGTTCATAATGCTGCTGATGCTCAAACTCATGAGGAGGGATATCATTCAGCTTCAGAGGATAACAATGATGAAGATCTTGAATATTTTGTTGATTCTCCATCTCAGCTGGATCACTCTTCATCAATGACTTTGACTAACTTGGAATCCTCCACCTCAGTTGAATCTATTCCAACAACAAGAATTCATAAGAGCCATCCAATAGAAAATATTATTGGTGATTTTCATGAAAGAACCACCAGAAGCAAAGGGGGAGCAGCCAACATTTGTCTCTTTACTAGTTTTCTTTCATAAGTGGTTCCACCCAACATAACTGCTACATTGAAGGATAACAGCTGGATTAAAGCTATGCAAGAGGAGCTTCAATATTTTGAAATAAACTTCTGCAAATCGTTATCTTAATGTATGCTTTATATGTATAGGTTAACCCGTAACCGTGTTAAGTTATATGTGTGATTGCAGGTTTAGCAGCATACTTAGTCAATTTCACAAAATTGACTAAGTGTGAGAAACATCTACGAATGAACATCTTTGTTCTTCCGTAGACAATCTCCTGAAACAAAGCAAAGTGCATCCGGGGGACTTCTGCTGAAGAACAACTTGTTGCAGATGAAGTTTAAGTGAAGACTCCTACGGAAGGCTTAACTCCTACGGAAGACTAATGATCTACGGAAGACCAACACTTGGTGAAGTGGCATGTACTTCACTAAGTACTTCAAGTCAAGAAGTCAAACACTGAGTGATGTCATAAAGTCAACTCCTACGGACGACTTTAACTCAGTCAGAGAATGTGTCATATCAGAACATTCTCTGAGTAACTTTCTTACCATGATAAGAAAGTTACTGTTCCCAAGAAATTTACTGTTACCTTAACTGTTAATCTCTGAGCCTATAAATACAATGTATAGGCTCACACTTTCATGCATGGCTGAATACCTAACAATACAATCAATCAAGCACAATCAAACCCTAGCAGCCACAACATCATTTACACCAAAATCATCAATACAATCATAGCAATCATAGCAATCATCATCATTAGCAATCATTAATTGTTCTTTTGTAATCATTAATATGTCTTTTTAATGAAATACTTTTGAACCAAATCTTATTTGTTGATGTATAGCAGTTAATTGGTCTGTTCTTCATTATTACTTATTACTGCATTTGTTATTTCGTATACAATCAATCAACAACGAATAGTGATAATTTCGTAATCATTATTCGAATTCAATCTAACTTGATAATTTCTGATTGCGATCCTTGGATTCATAATGTCACGACACATACACACTCAAATTTTATAAAAACAATTATATAAATTATAAATCTAGTCTAGTCTTGTCACCACCCAATGCCTTCATGCCTAGCTATCTAATGACTTGCTAATATCACCAAAATCCCCACCAAATCCCAGCCATATCTTTAGATTGCCAAGATTAAGAATCCTAACCCCACCTCCATCCCCATTCTTGGCCGATTACCACAGCCCCACCACCTTCACTCCTTATTTCCACCACTACATACTCGCTAAATCCTCTCAAACACTCTCCACCTCCTCTACCCACTTTATTGATCATTTACGATCAAGAAACAGCAAACTTCAGTCCCTTTTGGAAACGAGTTTGGGATTTAACTTATTGAAAATACAAGAAACGAGTTGAGGATTTAACTTACTTAAATTTGGGAAGGGAAAAATTAGATTGAAATGCTTAGTAATTCAAAACCGAGACTTAATGGGATTAACCGGTAAATATAACAAAATTACCAAATGTGCATAAAATCTGAATGTACATAATTCTAGTAGTATTATAATGATAAGAAATACTTATAAATTAAATTTTATAATTTATAGAGTTTATTTGCTTTAGCAAGCAAAAATATAGATGTTATTCTTGCTAAAATGGTAGAAATTCAAAAAAACTAGTTCTTGAACCAAACTCATAAAAAATTCAGAATCGAAAAATGATTCTAAGTATATTAAAGTATTATATTACCAAATTATGCCCAAAGTCAAACCGGAACCGAACACCCATTAAAAACCGAGACCCGAGCGTTAAAATATAAAAAACCAATAAAAGTAACTTAAAGCATAAATTTCTAGTAGCTAATGGCCCAATACTAATAAAAATAATTTAAAAACCAAGTATTATCATTTATGGTACTTTCTAGGAATTTATGTAAACTTTACGGTTAATATAAGTTAGTTAACGCCTCTTAAAAATAAAAAAATAATAAAATAATATACATAAAAATTATTAAACTAAGAAAATTAATATTTTTCAGTAAATTGTAACTATAAAACCAAAGAAAAACTTTAAGTTTAATATAATCAATAAACTTAAAAATACGTTATACAGCACACCCGAAGAGCGTCCCGATACGCTTTTAAAAACACAATAATCAAATCACCAACCCTATGAACAAAACCATAACATTCCAAAGACTAAGTAACACTCTAAATAAGTTATAACTAAAATATAAACATTATTTGGATCGCTCGACAACTTTAATTGTAAAAAGCTTGAATTCCTCCTTCACAAAACGCCTATCTAAAAATAAACTCTTGATCCCGTTAAAAGGGCCAAAGAACATAAATATAAACTTATTTAAGAAGCTAAAATCACTTGAAACAATAAATACGCCATAATTAATTAAAGTACTAATATTTCAAATTTTAGGGTTAAAAATATCAATTTAACAAGTTGAGGGATTAAACTTGCCAAGTAATAAAACCTTACTGTTTTGGAACCAAATCATGCTCATAAGCACTACCATAACGTGAACATGTGATATAAAACTCAAACATACTCAAAAACCACGTCAGGACTTCCAAACTTCAAGATTTGAACTAAATTACACTTGTGTAATGAAAATCACCTAATCGCGTAAGATGAATCAAAACTTTAGGGTTGGAGTTTAAATAACTGATCGAAATGAAGCTGATATTTATGAAATGAACCTTGGAACCTTGCTAGTCGGTAGCATACTAGATCTTGAACATTTACTACCAAAGTAAAGCTAAGGTGAGTCTTATTAACCCTTTTTACTTAAACTTTTGGGTGAAATACATACTACTTAAAAACTTATTTTATGGTGCAATATTACCTGCTCTTTTCCCCGAACATGAGCACAATCATTAACTCTATAAGGAGCCACATGATTTGTGGATAGGCGTATTTGTGGAATCCCCCACATATAATGGGCCCTTAGAACACGGAAAGCCCCCATTGAGATTAAATAATCATTGTGTCATACATTAGTGTAGACTAACTATGCCTATCAGGGCATGCTTAAGCCCATAAAAATAAGGGGTATGGGTTAGGGGATGTACTAGTACTCAAGAGGGTCACCCGGGTCAAGGTTTGATTATGCTACGTTCTATCATGAACCAATAACATTGTTTTACTTACTTATATATATATATATATATATGTATATTTATGTATTCTATTATTATGAAACTTGAGCTCACCAACTTTATGTTGACATGTTTTGAGTATGTTTTTCAGGTATTTTTTGATTATAAGGTGGAGTCTTGGGTAGACTCCCAAATCATTGGGTTTATAATTTTAGAACATGATTGCCTTTCATTAGAATACTTATTCTAAAAGAACTATACAAGTACCTAGCCGAGCTATACAAGGAGATGATTTTGAGGAATAGACGGGAATGACCCTATGGCTATAGCCCTACGACTCTACATTTGGTTTAGTTAGACATGGCAAGTTGTATTAATATATACTTATTTTATTATTATTGGTGTAAACCAATGACTCACTATTATTACATACATGATTTCCGCTGTGTTTGTTGATATTTAGTCACTATGTCCAGCCCCTTTTGTTGGGGTGTGACATATTGGTATCAGAGCCAAGGGTTTTAATGAATTAGGTTTCCTAAAGAATCCTAGGCTTTAACCTAAACACTCTAGGGAGTTGACTGCTAAGGTTCTAACATTATTAAGATTTTGTCTATAATAGATACATTAAGGAATGGTTAAGTACAACTTATAGGACACATAATGTTTGACTTTTAAAGTCTATGACTACATGATAGGAGCAAAACCTTGTCTAGGTGTGTGCTTATGTGTATGATAGAGCCAACCAATTTTGGATATTGTTATTTGCACACACAACTTATCTTTGTAAAGACATTACTATGGCGTTATGGTCTACACTTTTAATTGAAATTTATGACTTAGCCTACTTTAGACTTTTGAATGCTACATTGATATACTACTAGGCTCTATTTATTAGTTGAATCTTAGGGAGCAATTATGTTTTAGGCACACACATAAATAGAAACATGATGCTATGAACAGTATAACATAAATAATAAGAACTAATGGTGGGTACACACTAAAATGATCTTTCAAGGTAAATTGATGATTACGTGTGGCCAACGTAATGGTGAATTTACCAGTGCATGTGAATTCTGGTAATGCGTACTGTGCAAACTAATAAAACCATACCAAATTGAACAACATGGATTTAGAAACAAGATGCTATGAGATCACCAACCAAAATTGTACACCTAATTAACTTAAACTACTAGACATGTGGCAAGGCGCTAAGGATGACATCGCAACATTTATTCATACCCTCCTCATCCAATTCGTCCTAATAAAATTAATACCTTCGTTCAATAGTTTATGTGAGGGTAGTCAAGTTCAAAAGTTCACCTATACCTCACTTTGACATATCCAAAGTTCTATGTTCTGAGTTTTATTCTTTTTCCTTCCTCATATTATAAAGGACTCATTAGCCTCCTTCAAGTTGTAACACAATGAAGATTTTGCTTGCAAAGTCCAGCGATCACTTCTGTCGATTCACCCGACCCGTAAAATTAAAACATCATAGAACATTCATGAGCAATTAATGCGAAAACCGTGGTCCCCCTACATATATCTACTCTCATACCTTAAGCTACTCGCTTCTTGATCAAGACATAAAGTATAATTCACTTCAATAACGCATAGGTGGTCACTCCAAATGAATTTTTAACCAACTAAAGAAATGGATTGCTATGACAAGACTCCCACACCAGCAACAACACTGATGACGTATTCCATTCATTCTACCTAGTAGCCTATGTCATCTAATAAACTATTCTGCTCATATCTCCTATTTCATAAGGGCGTTAATATATACGTCACCTAAGCAGTTGATAAATAGGAATTTTTATAAAAGTATTTGACTCTTAATAATTAGTTAGCATGTTATCCAGTTAAGAAAATTTCCATTTCCTTATACCTTTTATTAGCCAAGATATCAACGCCAATAATTCTTTAACCACCCACTAACATTCTTTGCAAGCATTATGTGCTTCCATACCTGTAAGGATTATAGAAGGTGCTCCTCAAAATCAAAGAAGAGAGAAAAAGAAAAAGACAACAAAGAGCTCCTATCCTCTTTCCAGTTCATGAAATTCTTGAGAAAGAGTTTGTGGCTGTTGAAGAGGAAGAAACTCAGATAAGTAGGGAACAAGAATGACAAAAGATGATTGCTTATCTGAGTGCCACAGGACTCTATCAGGCAGCAGCTCTCAATCCCTTCTCATTTGAATACATTGAGTTTGAGTACCTAAAACAGCTTGATGAAGAGGCTCAAACTCAAAGAAAGGCAGTTAAAAGGAAAATAAGAGAGGAAGTTACTAAAGCAAGAGCCACCATCAGAGTCCAAGAGAAGAAGTCTGCTGACAGACTGAAGATGGTGAGCTTCTTGAAGCTGTATGGGTTCTCTGGAAGGAGACTTGGTCTTATGTGTTTATCCATAATGGATGAGCACATCAGGAGGATCAAGTAGAAGATCAAAGAAGGTCAGCTTGTGGACTTGCATTTTCCACCAAGTCCAGCTGCACCTGAAGTTGAGGTTAAGGTTGAAGAGACAACACAGCCTGGACCTAAAGCTACAACTGAGCCAACTTCATCTTCTGACCCACAACGGGGTTCTAAGTCCCCTCCTACTGATCAAATGGGGAGCAAGAACCCAACTAAGGAAAGTACAAAAAGTCAATCTGGTGCTGCAGGCCAAGCTCCTCAGTTGAAGTATAGAGTGAGGAAGAGGATGGCCATCAGAGGGGACAGAAGAAAGAAGAAGAAGTACAAGGCATCCACCTCACCACCTCAGGATGAGTCAAAACATCATGAGGATGTGCAACAAGAGGCTGACCAATCAACTCCAATTCAGGTTGAGCCTCTTGCATCAGGAAGACCCATTCTGTCCTAGACTTTTGCTGCAAATCCAGACAGATGGTATGTAGTCAGAGATCAAGGTGGTCAAGATGTCTATCTCTGGCAGGACATGCTTGATCTACCTCTGCATGATTTCTTCGACATGAGAAGGTTCTATGAGAGTCTGAAGGATCCAGATCAACTGATGAAGAAGGGAATGCTTCTGATCCTAATAAGGACTATCGACTGCTGAAGAACTTCTTTGTTTTGGTAGCATCAGCCTAGGGAGAGTTTGTAAGGATTATAGAAGAGGCTGATGCACTCAAAACAGTCAGGGTGTCTCCTGCATGCATGCACCTTGTGCATGGTAGAAGTTACTTCGGAAGTTTTACACTCTACAAGAAAATTACACAAGTGTAAAATCTTCTGAAGCCAAAAGACCAATTCTTCCAAAGCCAAAGATGAAGTATTCCGAAGCTTAGAAGACAAAGTCTTCTGAAGCCTCAAAGATAGAAGACTAATTTCTTCCGAAGACAGAGAAGACATGCTCTCTGGGATCAACAACTTTTCAGAAAAGCTGACCAACTTTTCATTTTCACTCTGCAGGCTCACCAACTTTACACAAGTTGGTGAAAAGGTCCATGCTTTAGGAAGCTGTAGATTAAGGTCTTGAGTCTGTAACTTTCTACTTTATGTACTTTTATCTTTTTTGTATTACAATAAGATGTGAGATATGGCATGTCATAGTCACATATCAAAAGGCAATCTGCCTTTTGACTTTTCATTGATCATGTTGTCTAGATTAGTGATTCGAGCTGGCTTTCAAAGTATGGCCGGTTGTAGGAGGTAGTATAAAATATCTCAGGTTCATGTATTTTATTTCTATGCTTTGTAACACTTGTAATAGAACTTGAGAGCAATATACATCTTCCTTGAAAACCAATTATCTTGTTTTTAAGCTTTCTGTCTCTTGTTTACTTGTGTTATTATAGTATCAAACTATCCTGCTAGTTCCCTATTTGATCTGTTAAGTTTTCTAAGTCTCTCCTCATTGTGAAAACTGAGTTGCTCACCCTTCAAACGGTCCTGCAATACCTGATAATACATTTCCTAAATCTATCATTTCTTGTAAACCTCCAAATGTCGTCACCATAGGAGCGTTGATCCTTAACTTCTTAAGGCCAAAAGCCAAAGTGTTAGAGCTGATCTTGGAGGAGAAAACAACTTTATAATCTTTAACTGGAGACTCGGTTATGTGACAATAGACTTACTGATTCAGGACAACTTAACCTGACCATCAAACTAATGCAAATATATGAAGGCCGAAGAATAGTCTAAAAACCCTTATATACTACTAGCGCTAATAGCAAAGAAAGAGCTCACGCGGAAATGGTTCGAGTGAAGATTGAGGGATTTTATCCCCCATAATAGTGATTCACAAGAAGGGGTCGATGAACAAAAGATATACACTTAATAGAAAACTCGACTATCAGGAAGGCGAACGCGTAGGTAGATAAAGGGTGAACTACACCCAAGGAAGCCATTATTAGAGTTGTAAGCCCTCCCTCTCAAAGGCCTTTATAGAATACAAACATGATGCCTGTAAGAGTTATTTTAGAGGCTGATGCAAACAAAAATGCTCTCAGCATGCATTCTGAAGTACAAAGGAAGTTACTTTGGAAGATTTGAGAAAAGCACTAAGAAATTCTCTAACTGTCAAATCTTCTGAAGCCAAAGACTATTTCTTCCGAAGCCAAAGATGAAGTCTTCCGAAGCTTGAAGACAAAGTATTCCAAAACTGAAGACAGATTTCTTCCGAAGACAAAGAGGACACAATTATTCTCTAACATACTTTGAGAAAAGAAAGCATACTTTGAGAAAAGAAAGCATACTTTCCGCTGCCACTCTAAAGACTTACCAACTTATATAAGTTGGTTATTACCTTTTTGCTTTTGTCAACAACTAAGTATGGTGTCCATGTCTGTAACTTTCTACTATTGTACTTATATATTATTTTAGGATATGAGCTATGGCATGTCATAGTGACATGTCAAAAGTTAATCTATCTTTTGACTTTACATTAATCTTGTTGTCTAGATTAGTGTTCCAGCTAGCTTTTAAAGTATGGCCGGCTGTAGGATGTAATATAAAGTATATCATGTATCAGTCCTTAGGGACTAAGCCTTGTAAAAATTATAAAACACATGAGAGCAATATACATCATCCTTGAAAACCATACTTTGTGTTCTTCTTGTGTTCATTACTTATGTTCTTAGTTTCACTTGCCGGTTCCTTATTTGATCTACTAAGTGTTGTTTGCTTCTCTCCAAACATTGTGAAACTATGGCATTACACCCTTAACTGGTCCTACAATTGGTATGAGAGCTTTTTAGGCACTTGATTGTAAGATCTCACCATCTTAAGTCTCTTCAGTTTCACAAAACACTTATTAGCTTAAATGCCAGCTCTATCGA